>CM046844.1:35510646-35583929 GCA_025618425.1 Heliocidaris tuberculata
ATTGTATTTCATGGATATGTTGGTGTTCGATATTTGTAAAATTTGTAATATGTGCCTAGAGCACTCCACAGAGTGGATTGGGCGCAATATAAATCATATGAATTATTATTATTTTTATTGAATTAAATGCCGATTTTTGAGTGAATGTTGGTGACTTATGTGCAGTGGTGTTTGTTGAAAGTTTTGAGGTGTATGACCGTCCAAGATACACAACGAAGTATAGTATGCCGCTATGAGTGTATTTACTTAAGTATGGATAGTATAATGGTGTGTTGACAACAGTACGTTTAACATGTAGGTCGAGTAGGAAGCACAGGGAAAGGTTATGGAACAGAGAGGGGTAATGCCAGTCAGAAAGTGAGATGTGAGAGCAAGAGCAAGATCTGAGTAGAGTTAGTTTAGTGAAGCACTCAGCCTGCATTTTGGTTATGGAGTGATGTCTTTCCCATTGTCTATGCCATTGTGAACAGAAAGCTGTCTCTGAGTCCCGAGCACAGGAGCACTCGCCTACCAAGTGGATGATCGTCTTAGTGCTTTTACAGGAGCAGCAAGGATTTTTTGTAGTGTTACTTGTGGTGTGCATGCAATGGTTGGTTGGGCCAGGGGTGGTATTCTGAGATTTATTTTATCTTGATTTTAGTAAAAGACTTTAATTGTCATAACAAATTTCAAATTGCAACATTTCATTGGTGTTTGTGCAGATGAATTCTGCATACGCAGCCACTTTTGCGCAGGCATTAACCAATGATGCGCCATATGCGTACATTTTGTTATGACAATTAAAATTATTTCACTAAAATCAAGATAAAATAAATCTCAGAATACCACCCAAAGGAGTCTGTCCTGAAATAGTCACCCCATTATACCCATAATTTTTGACCCCTTAAACTTACTTAGACCATCTAAGTCATTGACAAAAAGGTTGCCAGCCTCAACGCAGCCGCCGGGTTTAGCCCCCAGAGCCCCCAGAAGAGACCCCAAAGTCGGGTCGATTTCACCCCATCTCCCCCATGCACCAAACTTTGTCAGTAGGAAGCAGTATGACTGACATTACAAAACACAAAAAAACTGACAAAAATTTCAGTCGGGATGGGGTGTCAGACGGCCCCTAAAAATTGGGTAAATTTTTCCCCTTGAAACCCAGGGACCAAATGTTGTCAGAAGGAAGAGCTATGGATGAACATTCCAAAAAATATAAAACCTGACAAAATTGTCCATTGGGAAGGGTGTGTCAGACCCCCAGAAATGAAAACCCCAGTGCCCTTTGACAAAGCTTTGCCCCCCAAAATACTCTATATGTAAAGAAACACCATTTTCTTACATTCTGATGATGATAACTCAAAAGTGTTTTATTCAATTCAATTCAAACTTTCATAACATAATTTTGAGTATAATAATCTTCTTGCGGTGCAATTTGGTGATAATTGGTCTTTTGATTAATAAGTTATTAAATTGTGAAAAATGTATTGCTTTCTCAAAAGTAGCAAAAAATATTGTCAAGATTATGTAAACACACCCATTGTCCCTCTACACCTGTTTGACAATGCATAATAGAAGAGCTTTTCAGGTATCTGTGGTATGTGACTGCCAGGCTGAAATGTACTATTCATGTGTTAATTACACAGATACCAAGCAAGCTTCTCTATTATGCCTTATCAGATTGACAATGGGTGTGTTTACATAATCCTGACAGTAATCTTTCCACCAGTAGGTTGAAATTCATCTGTATCATCAGCAGTGTTGTATGTCTCGAGACGTCGATATGCTTCTCGTGTCTCGTCTCGTGTCTGGGACGTGAAATGTCTCGGTCTCGGTCTCGATGCCGATGTCTCGATGTTTCGGCCTGACACATGGGAGAGACATCAGAAATATGAATGAAAAATGAACAGTGCTAATGCAGTTTTGTTCCCAAATTCCCACAGAGATCGGCTTCGAACTTTGATGCAGTTGTTCGTTATGCAGTGACTGATGCAGTGCTGTTGATTGAGTGAGTGACACGAGTCATGAGTGAGAGCTAGTACAGTCAAACCTGTCTTAGCGGCCACCTGTCTATAGCGGCCACCTGCTTATAGCGGCCACTAAAAAATCCCCCGCAGAAAATTACTGTGTTGTGGACCCTGCATATAGCGGTCACCTGCCTAACGCGGCCAGCGGCCACCCATTATGTATGCCATGGTCAATATCTGACCGCGTATAGCGGCCAATAATATCTAGTCGAGCCGTAGCTTCATGCACAAAAAGTTAGCTTTTTGCCGTGGTGTGTTTAACGAGTGTCCGAGTCCTAGCTCAGTCACACTCTCACACAAACGCCGTAAAAAGATTCTACTGAGCACTAGTATTGTTCGTTTACGATAATTTTCACACCTCCGGCCATCCCCTGCACTCGTATTGTTCTCTTAGCTACCTCCATACATGTACAAACGTAACTGAAACAATAGGTATCGGCATTGATATTGCATGGGCGCAATACTACAGGCTCGTACACTTACATGTTAGTTTTTAATTTTTAAAAGAATTATAAAAAATGTAAGAAAGAGTTAAAAGTTTTGAAAAAAATCTTTTTCAAACGATTAATTTTTTTAGAAATTGAAAACAGTAAAATACTACCCAATTTTAATTTTTATAGGGATCAATTATAACGATTTCATGTACGAGCTTGTCCGGCTCAAAAACGTCGGGAAAACTCGTCTACCGGCGATCCATTGTCGATGTTCGCACTTTCAGCGAATCAAGTGAGCACCAACTGTTGTCTGTTCTCAAAAATAGTTCAAACTTCTTTTAAGCCATTCGAAAGACAAATATTTATTGAATCAAAATTGATTGCAGGCTTTTATTTAAAAGATTAACTTGTAATTGTCATTTATTGACAGAAAGCAAAAATCATTAGACATCGTTTTTAGACTTAAAAAAAGAAGATAAGCAGTCTACCGGTACGTACGTTGTAACATGAGGGAAAAATCATTTTACTCAGATTGCTCGTAGATCTATCGTTTTTCTCATTTATTGACAACAAAGCACATTATTTTGGCATTTTATATCGTATATGAATAAATCTGTAGATCTATAGCTTATTTCCAAAGTGATATCGATGCATGTACACTCCAAATGATGTTGTTACGTGTATAAATGCGGGTGTGTAAAAATTCAAAATGGCCGCCGACCTGTCTATAGTGGCCACCTGTCTATAGGCGGCCACTTTTGCCCTTTCCCTTAGGTGGTCGCTATAGACAGGTTTGACTGTATATATTAGTAGCAGTGTTGTGTGTCTCGAGACACATCAATATGCTTCTCGTCTCGTGTCTCGGATAAGCTCAGGCAGTGACGTCTCAGTCTCAGTCTCGGTCTCGGATAAGCAGTCTCGGATAAAACACTGATCATCAGGGTTCTCATCAATGCATAATACCCATGGTGCTGAAACAAAGAAAAGTTAAGAAAGGAAAAGCCTACATACTGTAAAAGTACATTCTCCCTGACAAGGATACTGGCAAGGGTATTTCCTTACAGTACAACCTACAGAATTGCTTCAAAGTCCTCCAAACCAGCCCCTGGGATACCACAAGGCCAATATTGTGTATATGACTCAATTTCGATCAAGGGTAAACATACAGGTGTGCTGAGAAGCCTGTGTATCATATTCCTATTGAACTCAGCCAGTGAGTCACCATGTTTAAGGAGGAGGAGGAGGAGAGAGGAGGAAGAAGAGGAGGAGGAAGAGGAGGGGTCTGGTGGTTGGAAGAGCAGTGAGGGAAAAGGGGGCAGTGGGGAAAATATATGAAATTGCCTTTTTGATTTTTATTCCTTAATAATTGTAGCCCTGAATTTCTGAAGTACACCCTGAAGTTCTAAGTGAAGGTGTGAAGATGTACATACTACTCCATCTCATAATCTTTGTTCAGTAACTGAGTAAACTGATAATGCAACCTCCTTATTCCCAAATCCAGACTACATGTATATACGTAGAACAGAAAAAACAAACAAACATGGAACAAACATTTCACTTTATGTCAGAAGAATAACATGTCCTGCTGCCTTTAATAGATCCTGCAGTAATTTACATGTAATGTGATTTAACTTAATCAAGAATTTTTTAAAACCTCCCATCCTATATCTAGACTGATATCCATGGCAACCGTTTCATCGTACTGAGAACTATCAGTGTTCCACCATGGTGGAGGAGGAGGGAGTTCAGTGGTTGGAAGAGCTCTTGGAAGAGACGCAGCTCCAGAAGTTCTTGACCAAGATCCATGATGATCTCCAGGTATCACGCCTGGAACACTTCCAGTATGTAAAGACAGAGGACCTGGAGAAGATTGGGATGGGGAGACCTGCTGCCAGGAGACTCCTGGAAGCTGTCAAGAGGAGGAGGAGGAGATCCCAGCAGAGCATCCTAGGCAGAGTAAGTCCAAGCATTTAAAGAGAGAGGTGGAGTGGTTTTACAACTCATGCCTCGGCGACTTATGTAATACTGCAGCTCGCAACCCAAAGTCCTGGTCTGGTCTGGTCTGGTCTGGCTCGTTAACATTTTAAATCCTTACCGTGTTCCGGACCGGTCCAGTGACTCATTAAGAAACAAACTTAGTTCTGTCATCAAAATTTCATACAAAAAAATGTCTGTTCTTTTCCTTAGAGGGCTTTGAGACACATATTACAATACATTCTTGGCAGACATGTACACACACACACACACAAATATATTTCAAAAATTCATTTTCTGAGTGATGAAATATGACCCCCCAAAAGAGAGTTTTTTTACAACTCTTTTCTGCCGGACCTCTGTTATCGAGTTCACCTAATTTGAGTTTTAGTCTGGTTTGTGTCTGGCTCGGCTCAAAACCTTCAGTCTGGCGAGTTTTTAGACCGGTTATGGTACCAACCTGCAGCACTAGACTAATGCTCCATAGTCATTTTCCCGTACTAACCAAATTCCTAACTTTTGAACACTGGACCACGGACTAAACCTAACCCTTACAATAACCCTTAACCCAACCTAAGAACTCAATTACAACCTTCATCCTTACCTTATATCTTTCAGGGATGTGAGAGTTCAGATTTTAATCTGATTTCAGACTTCTTTGCTCTTCATAAAACCCTGTTTTCAGAGTTTTTAAGCAGTTTGAATGCATTGAATAGCGCATCTTTCTAGACATTTCAGATTACATGTATTTCAGACCTTTTCTCACAGATGCTCTCACATCTCCAATCTTTGCCAGAGCAAATGTTTGATCACCAATTCACCATTTAAGTGGGACATTATGATTATCTGTCAGCAATTTTTTTCATATACATGTAATTCATGTACACATATGGTGTCATTCCTTTGGACTAGTAGCTCTGTTAGATTGGAAATAATTTACAGAACAGTGAGAACACTAAATCTTTTATGCACAAAGATGGATAAATATACCTGTAGATCAAGTCATCAAGATTTCAGTCAATTATTGTCAACCTCATAGAGCTGTTCATTAAAGGAGTGAGGCCATACATGAACTTGTATAGTCTACATTTTGACAGATAACGATAACAATTTTTTGGACAGACCCAGAGGCAACCCAACATTGCCAGTCACAGAGAACAATGGAGTGTCTGACCTCTGAAGTCTGTAGGCTGTAGACTAACATGTATACACTGGTTTAGCATAAAAAGATGCTTTAATACATGTATGTACCATTCAGTATTTGATATTTATGCCTTAACCCTGACTCAATCTGTGAAATCTGTTTCCCTATGAATTAATCCAGCCACTTCCAAAATAAATACCAAGTTTGCCACAAAGAGAAATTTAATTTTGCTTTGAACTTAACCAATCTGAGGCTCTAAACAATATGGGATGGAAGTTTAAACAACTTTTGGAAGTTTAAATGCTCGAAAGATATACATGTAGCACTGTGTCCCAAAACTGATTGGTTATAATTTTATCACACTGTTGATGGAATTTCAGATGAGGAAATAGAAATCAAAGTCACCAAACTTTGACAAGTTAGCCTAGAAAAAAATGACTCCTCCTTAGAGAGAACTTATGTTGAATAGAAATCACAGTCACTAAAACTTGATCACGTTTGTAGTGAAATAAACAAGCACTCCTCCTACTTTAACCTCACTTAACACTAGGAAGAAATAGAGGTGTTGTACAACTTGTCTACAATGGCCACTCATCTACAGAATTTGCCAGTTTTTAAAGTTTTTTTTTTGTTTCTTTTTAGGTATCCTTAAAGATAAAGTTGTGTTGTGGTCATGCGATTATAGAAAGAAACTGCCTCAAAGCAATTGGGAAAGGTTGATCGTGTCTACATAAGAATTGGTGTATACTGTGAGGTTTTGGAATCATCCAAATGATAAGAACTGACCCAATCTCACTGTAAAGCATATGGGACTGCATGCACATGTGGTATGAATGTTCGGCCCAGACATCTCAGCCATTTCTTGCCATTTTTCGAATATGAGGGCATTTGAAGAGTAATCCCTTTTCAGGGGACATTTCTACTATGATGTCCTTCCAAACTGACATAAAAAGAATGGGAAAGCTCACAAATTATTTTTCACCTTTTCCAGAGCTCAACCTTCTCTTTTATAGACAGGTTTGGTAAATATTCCTTTCAGTCATGTACATGTAGGAATTATTAATGTAACACCATCAATTTCCTTGGTTCAAGGATTCATTGTCAATACTAAAGGCATTGGAAGCATGAATCTATGCAATCTATCTCTTAGCTACATGTACAATGTTTGGGTTACGTGTCATTTATCCGAAGGTTCGTTACTCCGACGGTTCATAATTCTGAAAATGAAATAGGGTTCATAATTCCGGAAATGAAAAACGATTCATACATGTATTTCCGAAGGTTCATAATTCCAAAAAGTTATGTAGTGCTCTATTGCATTTTTGGAATTATGAACCTTTGGAATTATTAACTTTTTTTTCATTTTTTTCGGAATTACGAACCCTATTTCATTTTTGGAATTACGAACCCTATTTAATTTTCGAAATAATGAACCTTCGGAGTAATGCATCAAATGTTTGGAATCATGAACCCTATTTCATTTTCGGAATTATGAACCCCCTGCTAAGGAAAATTTTTGTTTGGGAATTACAAACATTTCACCCCCCCCCCCCCCCCCCCCCCCCCCCCCCCCCGCCCCAGTGTTTGATGAAAGGAAAAGCCTGGACCTCGATAATGAATTTATTGACCTTGTTTATTCCTGTTGAAAATGAGTGGAAATGAATTGTAATGAAATGACCCATAAAGTCCCATATCCGTGCCATGGCCATGTACATGAACACGTGTTTATCCATTGGTCTTCATTCTGTGGAAGTCTACATGTACATGTACAGTAGCTGTCATAGAGAAAAAGCTAAAAATACACCTGATCCCTTTGATGGACCTTTGTAATAATGATATCCAAGCTACAATGTACATGCACATGTGTACTCCTAATTATACACTGGCACTAAATAAGATTTCAGTTTCGGTGATAAATTGTAGTCTATTCTTTATAGTTTATTATGTATAGAAAACTCCATCTTTGATGGAAACCAGTTTAGTTCTATTTGAAAGTAATTATTCACACTGAACGTAATGAAGGATTCAGAATGTTTTTGATACATGTAGCTTAAAGGCCAAGTTCAGACCCAGAGTAATTTGCCTCCTATAAAACTTAGAAGCAGAAAAATCAGACAAACAGATCATAAAAGAAGTTTGAAGAAAGTACAGTATGTATGACAACTGGCAAGGAAATTACAAATATTTAATTAATATGAACAATTATGGAAAACTATGAAATCGGGAGATACATGTATATTGGCAACTTGATTATGAGTTTGTGATGTCATTTCCTCGCTGCTCATCATATCAGGTGCTTTACGTATTTTGATGCCATAAATTTCCCTTTCTATCTCCAAGAAATTGATTTCCTTGTACATGTATCTTTGCCTGGGTTACATTTGTATACATGGACATGTACATGTACATTACTTACCTATTTTATTGCATGCATCTTCACAAAATCTTTCATGAACTAAAAAAAAAAAAAAACCTGAGTTTTTTCATAATAATTTTATACTCAAGTCATTTAATCATTCATTTTCATATATACTGTACATTATCAGAAAGTCAGATTTTTCATGATTTCAAAGGGAAAAAAGATTTACTCTACATACATGTATTAGTGCACACCTGTAAAAATATCTTGTGTAAAGGTATGAGGAAATAAGATTCCTTGGAAAGAAGGAAAAGGTAAAGTTTATTATCAATATAAACAGAAACAGTTGGTGAATAGTGAGAGAATATAACATCACAAAATCATATGAAGGAATTGCTGGTTTGTCTATAAGAGTGATTTTCACAGATTTTCACAGCTTTCCCTACTTTTTAATTTCATCAAAAAGTTAATGACCTTTCTCATGGGTTGTCCGATTTCCTGATTTCTGTGATTTTTTTTTATCTGTTTGTCTGATTATACTGCATTGTTTAGAGCAAGTTATTCTGGAACCTGACTTGGCCTGTACATAAATTATCACTAAAAACTTGACTTGACATAATGGAACTTTTATACCCTTTCCCCTTTGGTCCGCACTAAAATAGTCCACACCAAGCACTAAAATTTGCGTTCAGTAATTCACAGTGGAGCGGGCTTCTCTTACAAGGACCCTTTCAGTAATCAGCCCAAAAGGGAGCAACTGTCATGGTAACTGCACACACCCACTTACATGTATACCGTACATGATGTCATCGTCCGGTCAAGCGGAAGAGCTCACAATTTTGCGTGCGACATTTGACAGCCCTAAAATACATAGCGCTACATGTACATGTAAACATTCGTTGCATTCCTTTTGACCATTTCTGCTCGAATTTATTTTCACATTTCGCACATTTCTTGACAAAGATGAATTTCCAAGCACAATGGTGGAAATTGATCATCGCCTTGATGATTATTCACAATCAACTGAGGATTATTTGGCTATTGCAGAATCACATGCAGGGCAAAGCTTTGGTAGTGCGCGCTCAATGTGACCTTTGACCTTGTAAGGAATTTTAGGGCAGACTTTGGTGCTGCTACCTTTCAGTAATTCTTTGGTCCGCACCTGGTCCGCACCTGGTCTGCTCCTTGTGCTCCTAAAAGCAGCTCTAAAATAGAGCACACTATTTTTGCCCGCGCCGTTCCGTAATTCAAAATTTTACGACTTAGAGCGGACCTGGTCCGGACCAGCGATTTATTGAAAGGGGTATTAGACAAACTAACTTAAAGTGATTTGGTAACTTTGTAGAGGCTTGATAAAATCTGAGCTGCCTGGCCTTACATGCTATCAGTGTACGTAATATGGTGTAAAAATGAAGCCCAGGGGGAAAAAAAGCACTTCAAAATCATCATGTGCTTCACAAAAGTAAACATATGCAAGTGACCGGAAATGCCAGACTCTTTTCCCCCCATAGACTCAGTGTTAGACTAAAGCGTATGGCCATACGCTTTCGTAAATGGGAGTATTCATTCATAGATATCTTAACAATAGCATTATATATTTGAAAAGCTTTCTATACCTGGCTATTTATTTATCCTTCTGAACATCATTATAAAAGAGAGATATCAAAATTCAACAATTTATTAAATCAAGCCTCCACAAAGTTACTGAATCCCTTTAAAGGGATTCAGTAACTTCTATTTCTCTCATCATGCTGTAGATTGGTTGTTTGAACGGTAAGCAAAATGGAAATTAACAACATGCATGAAAACTTACTGGACATCATGTTTAAATGCCCCACTGCCCTGACATGTGATCAGGAGTCAGGACTACTAGTTTGATTTTCTTATCTGTATGTGCTCAGTACTCATGTTTTATATATTTTCTACCAAAGTCTTTTGATAGATCAGCATTTATTTGTACTCCTGAACATCAGTAATTGTGGTTATTTGTGACATTTTTCATATCATTAGTTAGAAATCAGATGCAAATGAAATTGTGAAGACAAAAGAAAAAAGAAGAGAGAAAATTTAAAAAAAAGAGGGAAAAACGGGTACAGGGGGAATGGGAATGTGAGAAAAATGATATGACCCCCTCCCACACTCTTCCAGAGTAAATGACATCATTGATTTGAACTTTATCCTCTGAAAAAGACTGTTTGCCCCCCCCCCCCTCTCCCTCCCGGTGATGCTGGTGCCATGTACACCACTGTATACTTGTACTGTAATTTACACTGCATAACAACCAATTCCAATCATTGTAGTATTATAAAAGAAGCAGTCTTAGATGAATGAAAGAAGTCTTCATGTAAGGCTAGTGGAATAGCCATCTGGAGTGATGCCAATTTGCATTGGTGATTGATGTCGACGCTGATGTCTCGCGGCTCAGGATATGAACTTTACAGTAGACTGAGCAGAGACTACTCGTGATCATTCTGAGAATTAGGAATTGTTCCATATACATTAAATCCACGATTGTGTGAATGCAAAGAAATTAAAAAGCCACAACTAACTTTACCCTAACATGTTTATGACTACCATAGCAATACCATGAATCACAATTAGACATGTAGCTCTTTGTAATTTCTTAGAAGTGTACATGTACATTCCACATGTCCTGCCACAAAGGTAGATCCTTTCAAGTACATTTAGGGTATCAGTTATGGTAAAGTACTTGTAAAGTGAAGATCTTGATGTTGAGCTACCTGTTTAACTGATTTGTTGTCAAATCTGAAAGAATTTGTAGGCCTACACGGTGCACCAAATTGTGAGTACAGTATGTATCCTTGATGTTCTTATTAAACTTCTTACTTACAAGTACATTAACATGTAGTAATACATTGAAGGTAATATTGGCTTTTATACAATTCACTCTTAAATCCTAATCAAATGATTGCTTGAACACAGTTAATTGTGGTTCATTTTTGTTTCTAGACTAGATCACATTTTTATTCTTCATTTAAAGAGCCTGATCGTTCAGAGTAGGCATTGTCCGTGACATTGATTACTTTATGGATTATAATTTTAGTAGGTGACCATAGCAACCAAATTTTATCAAATTTCAACCACTTCAGTTATGTCCTTCACAATGAAACATAAAATAGCTTACTGTTGTCTCATTGTGACCTGTACATCATCCGCGTGCACAAAAACGGATAAAAAGTGTACTTTTTCAGCATTAGGAGCGTAACCCAGGTTAGGGTATCAAAAACAGCGAAAATCAAGAAAAGGGGTATCAAATTCAGAGGTGATAAGAAGAAGATCCACGGAAATCGCCGTTAAGGGTATAAAAATCAGAGATGTTAGACAGGTTTCCCTGTATTTGGTATAAAAACTACTCCTACTGCAATCCCCATTAAGGGTACTTTTCAGAAAGTGATTTACGCGGATGATGTACAGGTCTCAATAAGACATGCCCCCCCCCCCCCCCCCCCCCCTGTTTAGGGTATCAAAACTCTCCTACTGCAATCCCCATTAAGGGTGCTTTTCAGAGAGTGATTTATGTGGATGATGTAGGTCTCAATGAGACATGCCTCCCCGGGGTGAGTTGTGCATATTTAAATGTGAATGATTTTTGGCAAGTTTTCATAAATTACATTTTTGCTGGTCCATACATGGTGTAGATCCCACATAGTTCTGTGTCATAAACAGTATAGAATTACTTTAACTGTTTCATGACATGAATTTCTCAAGGGCTCAATTGGTCACATCTTGTTCTTCAGATTGGCAGCAATATTTTTCTTTTATTGCTACATGATTCTGATAACTTTGTCTTTGAAAACAATATACACATGTGGTTAGGAGCTTTGTCGAAAAAAAAATGGCCAGTTTTTATTTTTAAAAAATGGCCAGTTTTTATTCAAAAAAACAATGATTTTGAACCTCTCAATGTGTTGCCAATTTAAGGATTTAAAAGCTTATTCTCTTTTTAAAATGCCTGGCATCAAATTCAATATGGTCATGTGCACAAAAATTGACGCAGTGTGTGCAGAAATTTTTTGCTCTTTCTACTCATGCAACTGGTATACTTTTAGGGCTCTGAATCAAAAGTTATTGAGCCAGACCATAAAATGTGGACTTGTGGAGTGATGTCATGAAAGGGTTTAAGAGAATGTTGAGTTCTGAGAAAGGTGAAAAATAATTTGTGAGCATTTTCATTCCTTTTGGAATAACATCATACTGTAGTTCCCCTGAAAAAGATTGCTTCTCAAATGCCCTCATATTAGAAACATGACAGGAAATAGCTGAAGAGTTCAGGCCGAACATTCATGCCACATGTGTGTGCATTCCCATGTACCCATTTCTGCGTGCGGTGCAATGTACATGTACATGTACATGTAGCTCTAAATTGGCTTGAAATCATGACAGGATAGAACAACAACAAAAAATAAAAAATAAAAATTATATTTTCTTGCCTCACTGCATTACTTAGCAGTAATGCTGCCTTGAAACTTTGTTGAAAGGAAATTATACAGGATAATATTTTGTGTTTGTATTTCAATGTTTACTAAATCCTATTAAAGTGGAATCTTCCATGACATAATTATTTTTTGAAATATTGTCAATAGTAATTTAAAGATAAATACCTTACTTGAAATATTTTAATAAAAGGAGTATGTTGGATGATTTACAAAAGCCAAAGTGAGGCCAAAGTCTTACAAAAACTTTCACTTATAAAAATGTAGTACTGTCTTATTCTTGATTAGATTGCTCACAAACTTTCACTGACCATTTCTCTCATTTTGTGCTCTTTTGATGAACTTGATATCAGGGTTGGCTTTCATGCTGTAAATTTCTTCTCCTGGCATTTGGTCAAGTTTGGCTGTAGCATCCTGTAAAGGGTGGAAAAACAGACTTAACGGTTTAAGCCCTTTTCACGCACATTTGACTGCCTAAAAAGTGCTATGGCAAAATGAATTAAAATGATATACGGTACAAGTAAGCTGTACCTGCACATGTACATATACATTTGTTATGTGAATGTGATGAGGTTAATAGTCTTTGTCACAAGCAGTTCCTTTTTTTTTTCCACCCCACTTGCCTTTCATTTGCATGAATATTGACCCCCCCCCCCCCAATTTTTTTTAGGGCCAATTTCTTATTTTTAGAGGGTTTACATACAATGTAATGTGTGAACGAGATTTTATGAATGCTCAAGTGTTTAATACATGCATGTAGATAACATAAAGTACACGTACCATTGTGATGGAGCTTGTCTGAGGTTTACATGTTGGTATGTGTATGTGATACATGTACAGTACATGTACGTGTAGGAGGGCTCGTCACTAACTTTTATGACGGGATGTGGATAAAAACGTTTAAATCTTATTTTCTTCTCTCTCTTCTTCTTTCTTTTTCTTGGGGGGGGGGGGGGGGGTGGTGGTCTGAAATTGAAATGTTTAGGCTCATACATGTATGCCCCAGGCCAATAGTGTGAAGTCTTAAGGATATAACATGTGTAGCAGCAGCATGGAAACTGAATTTGGGTACTGCAAAATAGAAATGGTTATGGTGCACACGTCTACAAATATTAATGGAATAAAATTTTTGTTTTGAAGGCTGTAAGAACATTTATGTATTGTATACATGTACAACTAACAAGGTGTACTGTATGGGGCAATTCCAGCGTGACAGACGGGACATCCAACCCTCACTTTTTGATGTTTTTACTTGATATTTTATATTTCATTTAAAAGTGATGCTTATTTTGATGTATAGATGTGATCTATAGGGTTTGGTCAACAAAATGGGGGAAATTTTTTTTTCAAGCCCCGCCCACAAATTGTGGGCAGGGCTTCATGTTCAGCGTGACAGACGGGACATGAATTTACCAAGCCATTTTTGCTTTGATACTTTTCGACTAAGCTCTCCTCACTGGAAAATCTTGAAACAAAATATGTGTATTCATGTTATTACTTATTGGTACCTTTATGAAACCTGCTAGTATACATTTGAAATTTCATCTTGCTTTGGGGGGAAAATGCCAAAAAGTGAGAGTGACAGACGGGACAATAAAAACGTGACAGACGGGACACATTGAGATTGTACACAAAATACAATTTTTAAAGACAACCAAATTTCCAGCACTAAATACCTTCTTCTCATGTTCTAAAGGGGTTAAAGGGTCATCTTTAATATCATGAAACATAATAGTAAAAGGATTTTAATTTTCATCCATCGGAAAATTTTCATGTAGTCCCATCCATATATATTTTTGCAGTACATGCAAAACGTGACAGACGGGACATTACTTTATGATTGATAATTATCTTCATAATTTTGAATTCCGCCAAGTTAGCAGCAGAAATGAATTTCCCCCCCTACCAAAGAACAAGACTACAAAATTTTATTCCAAAACAATGATCCAATTTATTGTAAATGCAAAAAGTACCTTAAAAAACGTGACAGACGGACAAAAAATCCATTTGACCTTTGACCTCCTTTAAATCAGAAGAATATTAATTTTTTAAAAACTTTTTGTATATAGACATAAAATTTCCCTTATTCATAACCGGATTTGATTAAATTTGTTATGATAGCAGATGAAATCTCTAAAAATGACTCAAAATGTAATTAACCATATTTTACCACAAAAATGTGTAATTTCATTTATGGGTTAAAAAATGGCTATTTTTGGTCAAAATATTTTTAAAAATCAAAAAATTGAATATGGTTCCATACAGTTCGAATAATGCTTATTCAACTGACATAGAAGGAAAATGTTCAAATTACACTTTGTTTTTTTCACCAAAAGTTGACATTTTCATGGAATCACCCTATGGTGATGCTGGCTGATGCTATGCATTTTTGTTGTCATTTACATCAGTTGTACATGTATACCCAGACATATCTCTGGACAGGTTGATCCTGGGACAGGTCATTTTTTAACAGTAATTAGAACAACTTTTCATGCAAATTGTCACAAATCTTTCACAGGATAGGTTGAAATATATACATGAATTGGAAATATTCACTGATTTTAGTCTTACAATTATATTTGATGCATCAGAATTGACGGGCTAATTTCTGTAAGTTTCCGGATGCAAACCCCCCATCCTACATGTATATTGCTGCATGTAAATTTCATTTTTTCAGTGTCTTAGTGAAAATAACCAATATTATAGGCCTGTGGAATCTTTGGTTTAATAGGCATGGAGGTCAGAAGAAATACTGAACTGGACTGATTTTTGTTTACTCTCGGCTATGCAGTGTTGTATGTCCCTCAATCGGGAAATGAAATAAACGCAGGTGTTTGAAGCTTTTCACTATATGTAAGGGTAAGCATTAAATGGGGAAAATAAATTTCTGTATTCACAATATACGTTTAGGCGTACAAGATGTCTTAATGGTTGATGATAAAAATGTGCCGTAATAAGCCTGTAGCCATTTTCTCTTAAATGTGTGTGATGTTGCCTGCGTACAGACAGACATTGCACAGGTATGCAACGTATTAGGGAACCAATCACCATCCACTGTTTCGAGATTTCTAGCTCCTTCTTCCATCTACAAAAAAATGTGGGGAGTATCGGAGCTCGTGCGCTTAGATTGAAGCGGTAAAGATTGGGACGCTGCGGACCATTAGGTGGAAAGGATGGGGCGAGTGATGAAAGCTTGGTAGACAGCCCGCTTCTAATTGCCTACCAGCCCTGCATGGCTGGCCTGATCAAACGGATTAATATTTCAGGCATCAATTTATGCTCTCTGGACACGATGTTAGAAGGTTGCATTTAAGCATTAGTGGTACAGGGCTGGATTATATCACTGGATACATGTACAGGTCTTATAAAACATGGTGTGTACGTGCTAATGTAATGCAGACTGTATATTTTATACTCTTGAGAATAGCCAACTTGGGATGCTTACGAAAATGTACATGTAAGTCCTCATTTTGCTAATGGTTTTCATTACGTCAATGCTAATCTTTTTTTTTTTTTTTTGCTAGAGACAAGAGTGTAAACTTAGAAGATATAATGATTTTTACCATTCAACATTGAGATTTGAGATTTTCTTGCATGCTTATTAAAGTATTCCTTTAGTAATGATTTTCATGGCATTCTTGCTAATTATTTTTCCTAGAATTTAAAGGCACCTATACTTCATTGTATATTTTTTCTGTAATATTTACAAATATACATATAAGCTGGTCTATTAGTACATCTTAACTGGGTTGGTTGGGGGTTAGGATTCATTGGTACAACTTTTTGTGCTTTGTGTACTTGTTTTTGCAATACTATCATTATTCAGATGATTCTTACCATGTGTATGTGTACAGAGCATTCAATATTTTTCTTATCTTTTACAACGTAGCAATGACATTCATGTTCTATGCACATAGTGTACATGGATGTTCTATTCACACAGTGTACATGTATGTTATCAATCATGTAATTTATGGCTGTATTTTTTTTCTGATGGATATCAATCAACCTGCATCCTGCTGATGTTTGTCATTAAATTGTTTTAAAGAGACCTATGACCTAAAAATATCATTTGTGTACATCTAATACATGTATATATACATGTACATGTAATCAAATCAACAAATAAAAAAGAAAGAGAAAAAACCCTTAACACAGCATTCTATGGGTTAAAGGGAAAGTCTACCCTGGTTACAAATTGGTTTTAAAAAGAAGCAGAAAAAATTAAGAAACAGATCAGTGAAGGTTTGAGCACAATAAGATAAGAAATAAGAAAGTTACAAATTTTTGAAGTTGTACTCAATCAAACACAAATTGGCAACTCTGTGACCTATCTTGTGAGCTCTTCTCCCATTTGCCCTGTACCCCAAAATCATTAATTTCCATTTTCTCTAAAGAAAATATTCAAACATACATGTACATGCATCTTTAATACATGTAGATACTGTAACGAGCTGACTCCGTCTCTTTACTTTTATTATACGCGTTGGTGTTATAACGTATAGCTTACCTCGTATCATACACTGCAGTTCACTCTGCCAGGTAGGTCTATGTTAAACTAGCGAAGTGATTTATTCCGACACTTAGAGATGATCCAAATATAGCTTTTATGAAAACAGATATCACAAATAAACTGAGGAATTCCGTAGACTAGGAAATTATTCAAACAGTAAGCTGCATGTCTGGATGTTTCATGTAATATTTGTCGAGAAATATTAGAAATAGTTGCGTTGTTTTGATCCAGTTTGATCCAAAGCGAGTCCGCGTCATACGCGTATTTGCGTATGACGTGTTGTTTACATGTAATGCATTTTCGATCCAATAAAAGCATAAATTACAAGTTAAATGTCTTATTATGAATTAATTGTTATAATTTATAATCTGATAATTATATAAAGCATTGAAATATAAATTTGTATTTGGTATAGGATATTTCATTTGTTATCTGATGTATTCAAAGAAGAATAAATAAGCATCTTTCTTAACATTTTATCGTTAAGTTAGGTTTCCGCGACGTGCAAGAAAAAGGCGCGTCGTGCTGTAGTTATGTATAGGCCAATCAGAGATCGTGTAGGCAATAGGTTTTTCCCCCACGTATGTATATAGAGCATAAATATAAGTAGATTTCACTAGCACGGCTGGCTCATTCCCCACAGAACCTCCCGCGGCCACACAGAACTGGCTCATTCCCCACAGAACCTCCCGCGGCCACACAGAACTGGCTCATTCCCCACAGAACCTCCCGCGGCCACACAGAACTGGCTCACTACCCACAGAACCTCCGGGCCAAACAGAACTTCCCTCTCCCTAGAACTCCCCTCCACAGTACTCTCCCTTAGCGTATAGAACTTAGAAGAACTAGCATAATAGACCAAATGAACTTCGTGTATTAACTTATTCGGTATGGCCTTATAAAATAAATCAAGTTTGCTATATAATATAAGACCCATTCTATCTATTAGAAACTTAAAGAACATTATCCTCTTTGGAAATATATTGGTAAAAGCATTAAAAACGCTTTTAATAAATACTAGAAATTGTTAGATAGTAATTACAGTTATAAGAACTTAAGTTGTAACAATGGCGACTTTTGTGAATGATGTAAAATATTGAATAAAAGATGAGTTTTTGTTTTTGAGTTCAAACTTAAATCATTATCCAAAACCTGTGTTTTTCTTTGTGTAGCTCCATTAACATCTATTACATCCAATCACCAATTTCAATCATATACTTTGATTATAACAATCCAAGTCTAGTATAACTTTAATAGCGAGTCTTCATAAATCGGGATCCTTGACAAAAGAAACATAAAAATAAAATATTTTATATGAAAAGCTAAAATTTAATAATAAATATTTGTCACCCTCTATCGGCGACGAGGCAGGCTCGTTGCAATACTGTATAATCAGTGCTCATATGTTTTAAACAAAATATGTACATGTATGAAACAGATCTAAATTCTATTCCTTCATCAAAAAAATTTAGAAATAAAAATTTATGAAATTTTCTGTACTGAACAAATGGGAGAGAAGCTCGCAAGATATGTCATACTTTCTTTTGTCTCATTGAATGATTACACAACATGTTTACTACAGTGATCAGTAGCACAAGAGTAATGGTATAAGCCCATAGTTCAAGTATGATACGTAGGTTATGCCATGAAATTAATTGTATGTCTGAAAAATAAGTTTGTTTTTTTTTCTTTCTTTCTTTGAGTTATTTGCATTTTGGAATAGTGGTCTTAAACTTTTGCAAATGATGGTATGATATAATTTGTATATGATTAGGTGCCTATCCCTGCTTCTGTCTTTTTTTTCCAATTTTGATGAAGCACATCTTACATGTACCTTTAAGATTTTTAAGTCCATTTACATAATTTACTTGTATACTTTGCGTTCAATGCATGACATAATTTGTTCATTGTGTGATATAATTTGTATGTGATTATGTGATTATTTTCAATGTATGATATAATTTGTTTGTGATTATGTGGAAAGGAAAAGAAATGGACAGAAACCAGAAAAAAAAAATGTACAGGTACATGTACGTCACATTCATGTAATCTACTCACAAATTATTTTTACCTTCATTTAACTTGCACTCCACTCTTCACAATAGTATTATTTGGAGCTGATATTATACATGTACTAGCAAAGTCCAGCATAGAACCAAAAATACTCGAGAAAAATATATTTTGATGATTGGTCTCCTTTAACTCATTCTGTTTCAGGTGTCTATAGAAACAAACTAACTTTTATGCACAAAAAATGCTCCACCAGCGAATTTACCAATTCGGTTCAATTTGATGTTTTTATGGAATAAAAGTAGTAATATACATTCATTTCGGAAACGTGAGAGTGTTGTTTGTTTTCTAAGAAGAATATTGATACTGTACAAGACTTTTTTTTCTGTGTGTTTGATGAAAAAACATTGAACATTATATTTATTGGACTAAAATTTAATAATGCTTATTTCTCAATGGTTTTTACTTTTAAAATGTAAAATATTATTTGTTGAGTATTTAATTTTTCGTACATGTACACAACACTTTCTTTTAGGTGGGTTGAGAGGTACATGTACATGTAGATGATTACAAATGTTAGGGCCGTTAAATATGCTGATCGTCGCAAATAGACATGGCATGAGCAAAGCATAATTGGATGTTTTATGCTGAAATACCTGTTTGAAAATATTATCAATGTATCATATCAGAACATGAAAATTTAATTTTTTCATTACAATTAATATATATTTTCATTTTTTAGGTACTCAATCTCGGTAAACCTGACAGCTCACTGAGCCGGTCTCGATCTGCCAACCCTAGTCAATCATCCAGCCAGTCGCTACCAAGCGGAGTGACGACGGGTACAAGACAGAACATGGAATCTCTTACGTGTCTTATCAGCGAAGCTGAACTCACCCTCCATGAGACGCTTGGCAATGGGTCCTTTGGTGTGGTGAGGAGGGGGGATTGGAAGACCCCTAGAGGAAAGAAGGTGAGTACACTGTGTATGAGATGATCAAAGAAGCTTGGTCATGGTCCTTATGTGTCGCGATGAGAGGGCATTGGTGGACCCTCAGAGGGAGAAGGTGACTACACTTCATGTATGTACATGTATGACATGATATATGAAAAGCTGGGTAAGGGGTCCTTTGGTGTGGTTCAGAGGGTCTCTCCAGAGGAAACAGTGATCCACCATGCATGAATAAAATGTGTATCAAGGCCAGCTGAATACTGTGTCTGTAGTGATTCAGTGTGAAATGGAGGCGAGTTGGCTCAGTCGGTAAAGCGTCTGCCTGTCGAACCAAAGATCATGGGTTCGAATCCACCCCGGGCGGATGACTGAAGCCTGCATTGTGTGTTAACATGCCCCTCCCTTGTTTCATAGATGCAGTCTATGTTAAAGTGGAAAACACTCCATCCCTTGGATAGGACGTTAACTGGAGGCCCCGTGTAGAGGACAGTCACCACCTTTGCACGTTAAGAACCCACTGCACTATTCGAATAAGAGTAGGGGGAAACCCTGGTGTAGTGGTACACCTGCACATCCCAATCAGTTATATCAGGAGGAGAGACCTAAGGGTTACAGTGATTCAGTTCGCTTGATGCCAAATGCTTAATAATAATAATAATAATAATAATAATAACAATAATTAAAAAAACTCCCGAGTGATTTCACTCTAGAGAGCCTCAAAAGAACTCTGTGAAATAATTATTAACCCATTGATTACTGAATTTTCTCCTTCCTATTTAGGCTTAAAGGGATTCGGTAACTTTGTGGAGGCTTGATTTAATAAATTGTTGAATTTTGATATCTTTCTTGTATAATGATGTTTAGAAGGATGAATGAATAGCCAGGCATAGAAAGGTTTTCAAATATGTAATGCTATTATTAAAATATCTATGACTGAATACTCCCATTTATGAAAGCGTATGGCCATACGCTTTAGTCTAACACTGAGTCCATAGGGGGAAATGAGTCTGGAATTTCCGGTCACTTGCTTATGTTTACTTTTGTGAAGCACATGATGATTTTGAAGTTGTTTTTTTTTCCTGGGCTTCATTTTTACACCATATTACATACACTGATAGCATGTAAGGCCAGGCAGGTCAGATTTTATCAAGCCTCTACAAAGTTACCAAATCACTTTAATACAAGGACTGCCCGGTTCCCCTAAACAATGGGTTAAAAAAATATGTTTTTAACAAATGAGAAAAAAATTTATGGATTTTTGTGAGGTAATTTCTTCTTTCTTTTTTTTTATGGCAAATCCCATGAGAGATCTTGTAAATAAGAAAAATGGTATCCATTTACAATGTGTATATATATATATATATATATATATACATGTATATATATATAGACAGATGGCCCTTCCTTATAGGTTGTGCCATAGTGGAGACTATACAACTCACTCCTAGATCCTAGTCAATTGATTGGTTGAACGCAGTCACGTGTGGTTCATTTTATGAGACTATCACATGTTTTTCAGTAAAAAGTGTGCAATAGTTACCAGATAAGTACTATCCAAAGATTTTTGAAGTATGCAATGCAGTGCACATAGAGGTAAGTGCGCATAAACTGCGCGTGGGCTAATAAACACAGTAAGCATGTTAACAGTAAACAGTAAGCATTTACATGTATAGAGGTAATGTAAGTGTGCTTATACAGGGTGTCCCTGAAAAAAGGAAATTGAGGTTTCTTAATAAATTACTCTGAACTCAGATTGATAAATCACGTGTGATCGATTTCAGACAGTCTGAAATGGCACTGTCAGAAACCCAATCGTCTGAAATAAGGGATGGCTGCTACATTTGGTTCATTGTTGGGAAAGAAAATGATTTGGGATTATTGATTATTAAAATATGCATCATGTATAAACACTAAATGACACCATGATCATTAATTAAGGATCATGCAGGACTGATCAAGGTGAAATTTTGTCCTTGGTAAGGCACATTGACATTTGTTCAGCTGCCTCATTTTAGACCCCATTCAAATTCCCAATAAGAGCAGTCTTAGAGCGGCCTAGAGGAACGGTTCTTGAAAAACTTTAAAAACACAGGTCAGCGGGTCAAAATTTTCATGCGGAATCCAACTGTATCTGCCAGCCTGATTGTCAGCTCATGCTTTTGATTGCATCCTTCACAAAATTATTGTTTCTTCGCTTGTGCTATTGTTTCTTGTTTTTTCTCCTTCATCTTGTATTTCTATCTTTCTTTACGCTTTTCTTTTTCTTCATGATGTATTTATCTTTCTACATAATCTTTCTGTATGTTTTTTTTTTTCATCCTTCTATCACCTTTTATGTTTTTCTATGTTTTCATCATTCTATCATCTGCTTTTTTTTTTTTGCCTTTTCTTGTGTCATTCTTTGTTTTCAACATTCTCTATTTTTCCTCTTTCTATCTTTCTTTTCATTCTTTTCATCGTTCTATTATTTTCTCCTATCTTTTCTTATGTTTTTCTTTGTTTTCATCATTCTATCATCTTTGATTATTGAGTAAAATGTGCATCATGTTCAAAGCAAAATCTCATCTTCCATATGATACCATAATCATTAATTAAGAATCATGCATGACTGAGCAAGAACAAAATTGTAAGGCACATGGACATTTGTTCAGCTGCCTCATTTTAGTTTCCTCACACAAAATGTGCCTAACCAATTGCAAATTGTGCTGCCTGCTTAGTCATGCTTGATCCTTTTATCACGAATATGGTTTCATATAAAGTAGGAGAATATGAGCTGTTCAGTGATGGGTATTCTTTATCGGTGATGGGTATTTTAAAGAATTGATGAATCAAAATAATTTCCTATCTTTTCAAAACCACAAATGAACCGAATGTGGCAGCCATTTACTCATTTTGGACAGTTCGATTTCTGACACTGCTACTTCAGGCAGTCTGAAATTCATCATGTGTGACTTTATTGTTCCCGTTTTTTATGTTATATGAAAGAAGAAAAAAAAGAGAACTTTTCAGTGTGTACATTAACCAAAAATGATTTGGATTCATCAAGTAATTTACCTATAAACTTGGGTTCTCCTTTTTCAGAGACACCCTGTAGTGGTTGTGCACCTTAAAGGTAATAAACAGTAGTGGTAGCAAAATGAAAGTTGGCATGAAACTGCTCAAATAGAGTCTCATATTGTTCAGCTTCAATAAAAAGATACATGAGTGAGATAATCCGGTATTCTATTCATGATTCCGGTGATTTTCAGTAAAATAATTCAAATGATCGAATATCAATGGTTACCTTATACCCTCGCTAAGGACCACCTACCCCGACGCTCCCAGCTCAACGGTGCATAGCGGTTCGCACACACTTGTTACACACACTGTTTTCACATCAAATTACAAGCGCGGTACCGTGCTTGTAATTCGATGTTTATTTTTTTGGACATTTTAGCCATTTCTAAACCATTTTTCTTCAAACAAACGTCACCTATGTTCGAAATTAATCATTTCACAACAGTATATGTAATAATTTCCATTCCAGCTGACAAAGTAGTTAAATATCCAAAGCGCCATCTTTCCCACTACTGTACGATACCTTTAAGTAAAGTAAGCCTACTAAACTTTGGATTTATTTAGCATCGATGATGTGGACCAGTTTAAAAATGGCTATTTTTAAAATCAAATAACATGGATCTAGGAGTTTTGCTGTATAAAAAAAATGATGCATGTATTCATTGGTTTATTATACGATCTAGCTGCTCTCTCATTCAAGTAGTATGCACCAATCATACAAAGCCATTCGTATGACAGGTGCACACAGCCTAACTCAGTGCGGAGAGATGTTATAATGAACTGGGGCCTGTTTCTCGAAACCGTCATATGTCTAAGTTCTTAACTAAGTCAGCGCTAGTTCTCTAGTTGTCCGCTACGTGTTTCACGAAGCCGTCTTTACCAAGATGCATGACAACTTCCTGACTATTGGACTTATGACGCCTCCAACCCTGTCATATCTTTTTTAGTCGACGGACAGCGCCATCACATGTTATTTATTGGGTAGATTATGGTAGGCAAAAAGTGACACTACATACTTCTATGCCACTCTTTCTACGCATTCACTTTATCTGGAATTTATCCATGTTTATGTTATGAAAATTATATAAAATACATAGTGTTTTTGTTCAAGGCTTGTCTCCACTTAACTCTTGTGAATCAACACTCTTTCCACATTCTAATGGATAAAAAAAAACACAAACAAACAAACAACATTCTAATTGAGGTCATTTCAATATGAAAGGAACTTTTTTTCAAATGAAAAAGAAAACCATAATAAAAACCAGAACATTAATAGACTGACAGGAGATAGGCCTGTATCAAAATGTGGGATTTGAAGAAAAAAAAGTTAAACCAAAACTTGTCAAATTAATCCCATCATTGGAAACTAGCGGGAAAAAAACAAACTATTGACAAATAAACATTGGGCAAGAAAAAAATACAAGCCTTACTGATAAGCAATGGAAACTTGGGAAGTATTATAATCTAGAAAAAATATAAATTCATAACTGTTGCTAGGTATGTTTTATGTCAAAATGAATTTAGTAAGTCTCTTGACTTCTGATTGGAAAGCTATTTTACGATATGGGTCCTTCATATCTGATCAATTAGCATGAAAAATGACGTGCTACCATAATAAATTTGAAAATCACATGTTATAGGTCTTATATAATAATTACAAGAGTGCTTTTTGTGTGAAAACAAATAATTGGGCGATCTTCGTAAATGATTTCTATAAAGATTTCTTTGGTGAACTAAAATCCGACGAGGGAACTGTAATATGACACGGTAGGCAAGCCATAGTCAACGGCATATTCTCTGGTTTTCAGACCCATATCAGTGTAAACATAGATTATATCAACGATTTTTAAAATGAATACTTTGAAATATACGTGTTTAAACTTATAATATGAATATTTTTGTAATTTCCATATCATACTCAAGCCCAAAAACATTATGTAAAACATTCAAAACATATTATTATTACAATGAAAATATATGGGTTTATTTTTATAAACTATCAAATCACGACATCCGGGGGGTACCTATCCAACGTAAAACTGGCTCACCGATCATGAAATCAATCACTCATATTTTTCATTTTACAAGCGAATCCATCATGTAATTTACATAATTTAAAAATTATTTGGCATCTATTATACCCTTCTAGATTTTCTATTTTCTTTTATTCCCTAATTCATTCAAATATTTGCAGTTGAGTTAAATTTAGCTTTTAAAAATATAGTGTAATTGCAACCAAGGCTACGTGTCGGCTCCTATTCTCGCCGATAGTATCGATATCACGAGATGTCTAACTAGTTAGCTCTTCGTGAAACAGTTTAGGAAGATCATGGACATCTCCGTAGTTGGCGGATAAAGTTATGACTGTCTTGTCGTTGGTTTCGAGAAACAGGCCCCTGATGCTTATGCACTATTTGTTTACTACTATATATTTCAATTGTTATTTCAGTTGCATGAAAGGTAAACTGTACCAGGGACACAATGAAATGATCTTTGTTTTGATAGGATCTACCGGCCACTGTCCTGGTCACTCATCTGCTGGAAAACCAGCAACTTTTGTCAATTTTGCGAGTTGTGCAGATTCATGAATGTTTCCTGCCAAGATATAACTGAATTATTAATGTCACAACATTAAATTTTGCAATTTGCAAAAATTTCATGTTTTGAGAGTTTTTCGTTTTACTATTAAACTGCCCCTTGTTTTAAACAATAAACTGAATTGTGGATTTTTATTCAATTGATTGATTTGAGTTGATTTTATTTGATTTATATTATTTGTAAAGGGTAATAGATAGTTTTGGGAAACCCTCAAAAAAATTTTGTGAGATTTCTTTGATTTTACTTAATAAATAGCAGGGAACTAACATAACTAAGATGCTGTGAAGTTTTTTCCTCCTCGAGTGAAATATCTATCGAATGAGAGGTGAAAAGTAATAAAAATCCCTGGCCCCCAAAAGAGGGGATGTAAATTCAAACAACGGCCACACACATTACTCACATGAGGATTGCTGTGTGTTATAGAATACGCTACACATAGTGCGAAGCGCTGGGTTTATTGTGTGGGGAACCTTTGGTTGGATATGGTCTTATCGTGAGGCAGTGAAAAGCCATTACCAAGCTTTTCTTACAGATACAATGTATTTACACTAAAATTTGTTTGAAATCGCGAATGGAATGTTAAATAATCTCGTTCATGTGTGTTGTGATAAAAGGAGAATAGTATGTGATTATGTTAGATAAGTTTCTTGCCAGTATGATTTTTGCTACCGAGACTGAGACTGTCTATGAGCTTTAATCATTTGTATGTTTTTGTATCTACTGCTCCCCTCCCCCTCTCCCACACATATATACACCTGAATGATGGATATATTTAGTATACTATTCTAATTAATATCAATTCTTGTTTTTCAGGTTGACGTAGCCGTGAAATGTTTACGTAGTGAGATGGTCAATCAGCCGGGATTCTTTGAAGATTTCGTCAAGGAAGTAAATACCATGCATCTATTAGATCATCCTCATCTAGTCCGACTCTATGGTGTGGTGCTCTCTTCTCCTCTCAAGATGGTAAGTCCCTTTTCTTTCTTTTTCAGAATTTGAAGTTCCTGGAAAAAATAAACCTTTACAACATGAAACTCTCGTGAATTGTCAATGACAGCCATTTCCATAGACAGATACTTTTGTTAAAATTTTGCAAACAATTGATTTTGTGTCAGTTTTCATTCCATTATTTCATGGCATTTAACTTTTTTAAATCGTAAACTCAATTGTATCCTCTATCTCTGATCGTTTTCAGCAATTTTTCAACTAGATTGTAAACTTAACCTTTCTTTTGCCTTGAGTGCAAATGGCTCAGTCGCAGGCATGCCACATGTGCAAATTGCCCCCCCCCCCCCCCAAAGGAACCAATTAAAAGGATTGTGCAGTGTGCATTACAAAAGTTTTGTATGATAACCCATTTTGAGTCTTAGTTTGGGTACCTAATGATCACCTATTTATACTGGAAAGTGTTGACTAAACCTGAACATGTTGGTAAAGTTACTCCTTGAGAAATACACTGTATCATGGGAATGTTATTAGAGTAGCACATAAAGAGTTAAAGGAAAATCTCATGTCAAGATGTGTTACTATTGAACAGTGTAAAATGCACTCTTTCAGTCACTTTGTCAAAAAACTTTTTCTGTGTCCTGAAAATTATTCTGGGTAGTGTTATTTTTTAAAAATCCTCACTTTTGATATAATTACATTGGAGTCATTGGTGAATATTTATCTGCTGTTCACTGAACCAAACAGGAGAGTCTGTATCCTGAGTCTTAATCTGTATTGAGCACACCTTTCCCTTACGTCTTTTTTGATCCTCATTACTCAGGAAATCCTGCCATTGTCTCATCAGTAGACATCATCTTTCCTTCTATTTACTGGAAGACACAAAATATGTTATAAAATCTAATAAAAATTATAAAATCTTTTAAAGCAAGTATCTCCTTTAATTTTTGTCTTAAATGTACTGCTTTATTTTTTAAAATTGTTTTGAAAATATTTGAATTTGGCTTAGAATGTACATGTTGGGAAATACGTTCCTTAAAAGTTTTGAGGACTGATTATCACTATTTTATAGTAATATAATATTTCAGTATGAATAATAAGTCTATTCATACAGTGGAAAAAATTACCATGATTTCATGATTCATGAATAAAATTAGAGTAGAGGAATAATTTCAAAGGAATTACATACCAACATAGTCATTAATTTTATTCATTTAATTTTACTTCTCATTTTGTTTATTTGTTTTGAATGATTTTATAAATATTTATTTTCCTGAATAATATTTTAAAACTTAATTGCAGCAATAGATTAAACAGACTGTCCTATTAACCTAGAGCCCAATAAACTTTGGTGAATAACTTTGGAGCTACACCTTAAAAGTTTCATGGAACTATCTTGTAGTTTCCTTTTTTCTATTATATGTTGTAAATATCCATTGTCATTGTTATTTTTTTATGATTGAGAAAAAGAATAAATTGAATTGAAATTGAACTGAGAACTTAAGATGCTGGATATTTCAGATTTGTTTTTTTTAATTTGTCTTTTCTCATGTATGCTTCAAAAAGTTCAAATAATGAATATTTGATGCATTCATCATCAGAAGAAAATCTGTACTGTTTAATTATATTCTTTACAAACACTTTACGTGTACATACACATGTAAAATCATGCATGATGTCAAATACTTGTAAATTATACATTTTGCATGCCAAAGGATGTACCGAGCTAACTGACTATTAAGTTGGAAGTGATATGAAAAAGGAAATTAGGGTTAAGGGCAAAATGTTTAATAGCTTCCGTTATGTAAGGAAAGATGGCAGGTCTGTGGTTAATAGATTTGGTATGTGTCTGGTCATTGATTTGATTTGTTTGAGTTTCTGTTTGTGTATCTATACATGTATATTGTACAGTAATACTAATGTTAAAGGTACTATTATCAACCTAACAAGTAAGTTCTCCCTTGACACTTTTAATATAACTTGAGAAATAGTTGATGAAATTTGTTTATTCAAAAAACGAAACTTGCAGAATTTTCTTATTTACATGTACATTTTTATTGTTTATTTACTAATGACAGATTTTGTTTTCATGATGGATTTTATTGCAGTCGGTACAAGAAAAAAGTCACACTTTTTGTTTCATAGTGCAAAGCAGAGTTTACATGTGCATACCTATTTCAATCCTCTTCATCTTGCGATCATGTAAAGGTGGATAATTTGCCACTCAAATTCAGGAAAATGCACTAATCATGATTTTTCAATGCATTTTTTAATGAATTATGCAAATTATGCACTTGTACACGAACAAGAGAAGTAAATACACAATGTACACCCTGCATTGCTTTAGGAAATGCAAAGTATAACTTTTTCTCTCTTTAATACTGACTGCAATAAAAACCATAATTTAATTATGAAAGCATAACCAACTTTCACAAATAAGCAATCAAATCGTGGGTAAGGAAATTCTGCATACATGTACATGTACTTGGTTTACTGAATGAACAAATTTTATCAATTTTCTCAAGTTACATGTTAAAAAGTGTTTCGGGGAACTTACTAGTTT
The DNA here is from genome assembly GCA_025618425.1 of Heliocidaris tuberculata. Classification (NCBI taxonomy): domain Eukaryota; kingdom Metazoa; phylum Echinodermata; class Echinoidea; order Camarodonta; family Echinometridae; genus Heliocidaris; species Heliocidaris tuberculata. The sequence continues at coordinate 35,539,656 of CM046844.1, forward strand.
GGTTGAGTATATTCAATATTCAATGATAAATTAGCCCACCAGACAGATACGAAAGTGAAAACTGAAAAAGGGAATGGATACAGCAGCCATTCAAGTATATTGTACATGTACATGTTAGCTTGTCATTGTAATAGCCACATTTTGCAGCCAATAGTTACATGCAGAAAATCAAGTCAAAATACAGAGTGGCCTCTGGGTAATTTTGAGGCCTCCATTACTGTGCAGTATCAAGTTCTGTCATAGTAATAAAGTTGCTTATAAATGCTGCTTATGATATATGATGTGATTTTTAAAATTTTTTGGTTAATTACAATGAGTATACTCCATGATTTTGTTTTTATGGACTGTGTTATAGGTGTTTTGAATTTTGAGTAAACTATCTTGAATGAATGATTGATTATTATTATCATTATTATTATTATTATTTATTTGACCATAAAAACGAATACAAGATATCATGCAGACTAAGAGATAAAAAATACTTGTATATAGAACAAGATAAGATGGAATGGCATGTGGGTCAGGGTTCACAAAAGAGAAACCCGCACATGCCATTTCGAGAAATATAATAGATAACTTTGCATAATATATATAAATGAAAGAAAGTGATCATTTAGAAAATTAGAGTTAAGTATTAAAATTTTCCAAATGTAGATTTCATCGGATCTGTAGAAAATCAAAACTGATTAATTCATGAATTATATACTTGATTGAAGCATTGAAGAAAAAAAAATGAGGAAAACAAAATGAAATCTGACTGACATTCAAAAGGTTAAATCTTACCAGCAGGGTGTGAGCCAAAAGTCTTATCAACGTGACTGGACAGATTTTGATAGGATTTATTCTCATGACAAAAGAATAAGAAATGTCACATGCTGCATACCTTTATTTATATTAAAAGTTTACATTGAAGAACAATTCCACAACAAACACAAGACTAATGATGATTCTGTTTCTATGGTAACAGCAATTTTTTTGTACGTGCGACGGGATGGAGCAATAGAAAGGTGAAATTTTGTAAAACGGATTCTAAGTCCAATTCTATCAAAGTTAAAATTTAAGACCAACCATGTCTTGTGATTTTTGATTGGTATGATTGATAGATCATGTTACATACAAAATCAAGCTAAGGTCGTGACCCTATGAATTCTTTTTAATAATTTGAAAATTCATCACTGGATGTCGTGCAACAGGACGGAATGCAACAGGACAGAAACTTTTGCTACATTTTCAAAATGAATTGGGATTTAGAAAACAAATTTTTAATATCAAATAGTTCTTTTCTCTATAAAATTATGGTAGAACTTAATTGTTTATATAGGGGAAGTGGCAATCTTTATTGTTCATTCAAAATAAAGGGATAAAATTCACTAGAGTTGAAATAAGAATACTGACATCAAATTACTTGCATGGGACTATACTCTCCAGTGTAAAAATTAAAATTTCTTTTGCGAGGGCTACTTCAAAGTCAACCTATAGGGCTCACATAAGTAATTCACGACCCCATTCACTTACGTGTTATAACAAAGGTTATCTAAAAATCATATTTTGAAAACCCCTGGGTAGAAATCGTTTAAATTCACAGAACAGAGACAAAATATAAAAATCTCCCAAATGAAGTACCTCATTTGGGCACTTTCCCAGCGATTAAAAAAGATATTTAGGCTGAAACAAGGCTAACCGAAATTTCCGCCCATTCGCACATTGAAACAGTGGAAGTGCACTAGTGATAAAATAAATCCTTTAAAAATAATAAAAGGCTAGCCAACTTCAGCTAAGGTTTCAAATTGGAAAGAGTATGTTTATTAAGCACCATTTACGTTTTTTAAATTTACTGAGAACAATGAATCAATTTTATATGAATATTTCTAATCAATTAATTTCAAATCATCTTTGCTCCGCCTCACCGGCATGCATTACGAGCGGATGAATTACTTATGTGTGCCCTATAGTGTTCAGAGATTTTAATGCACTACGACCCATGGGCAGAAATATTATTTGAAGGTGGCTCTTTTTTCATTTACGGTGGCTTTTTCAAGAGTTTCAAGGGCTAATCGCCCTTAGCCCCCGCTTATTTTTTTCACTGATACTCTCCACTTATAAACTCTGTCATGTTGCAACTGGATTCTGTCCCGTCGCACTTAAAAAGCCCTAAATACGACAGGATGGAAAAAAGTTAACACATCACAATTTTTCTCAAAGTAGAAGGAAATCAATGTTGATGGTACAGAAGTGATAGTTAATTCATTAATACTTTATAAAAATTCTAGTTTATCTGACAATTTTTTTTTTAAATGCTGTCAAAGTGCACAAAATACAATTTTATACCAAAAAGTTGAAATTTTAACCCAATTATATCACTGTTGCCAGAATATGTGTACTATTGCATTTAGTATTCCAGATCCAAACTTTATTTTTCAACTGCTATTGCATTTTTAACTGAATTGCTTTTTTTATTAATTCCGTCCCATCACGATCTGAAGGCCCTTTTTTCAATTTCAAAGGTAATTTTCCGGAAACCGAATGTGATCATGATGAGACATGTACATTTACATAAACTACAGATTTTCGGCTTCCATATAATATTCACGTACAACGGTAAACAAATTTTGATTTTAAATTTATGTCTACTGCTTTTGGCCAAGACTCAGCGCATCATTAAAACCATCTGGCATGTAACATTAGAAATTCATATATTCATTATGATGTTAAAAATTGCAATGTTATGCATTATAATTTAAAAGTGCAGTAGATTGAAATATACATGTACATGTACTTAGAGGAGGCAAAAATATTATACAGGTATGAGGCTAGATAATTACCAAATTGCATTAATACACATGAATTATAAATTGTTGTGTACCACAATAATGCTGCAGAGTAATACAACATCCAGTACATTCTGGGTGGAAGGTGGATAAGAAGACCTGAAAAAATTAGGAAGCATAATATAGACAATTTTAGATTTATCTAGCTGTGTTAAGCTGTAATTGCATCTTGGGACTTTCAAGAAATATTAGAACTGATCAATACACCAAAATATTTGTGTGAAGAGACACATGAAAGCTATGTGCCCCTCATGGTATAGACAATATTTTGAATATCCCATTTTCTAGTCACATGCATGACCTTTGTTTTTGATGAGTTAAAGGACATGCCATTTGTGGTTGTCCAGTTTTCAAATGTATTCAGATCATATGTCGCAACTGAATGAATTTCATCATCGTGAGTACGAATGACACAAAATAATATATCATGAGGAAAGTATAAACAAGGAGTAATGTACACAAAGGGTTTGGAATAAAGTATAAAAGGGAACACTATGATTGTTCTTTTACACTTGTACATTTTTAAAAAACATCTGGGCCCTGTTTCATAATAACTTGTTATCAATAATAACTGCTCCATTTCTGTGACAAATTTACTCTCAGCCAATCAGATTCAAGGATTTCAGTGGCTTAACATTTATTGTAACTTGTTATTGATTACAAGTTTTATGAAAGGGGCCCAGATCAAGACCAAGTAGAGTGAGAAATAATAACAAATAAAAAGTTATCAAGAACTTAATTTTTAGTGAAAATTACTATTTTGTTCCTTTATTTGCTCTGTTTTAGGTGACTGAATTGGCTCCCCATGGTGCGTTATTAGACAGGTTACGAGAAGACCCTTCAAAATTCCTCATCTCCATCTTGAGTGACTTTGCATTACAGATCGCTTCAGGCATGAGCTTCTTAGAATACAAGAGATTTATACACAGAGATTTAGCGGCTAGAAATATATTGCTAGCTTCAATGCAAAAGGTAAGATAAATCTATTAAATATACATGTACATGTATGATCCTAAAGTCAATTAAATCAGATTTTTCTTTTTACAAATATTGTCTTTTCAATGAACATCAGTTTCTCTGATTTTTGTGTGTAGATTGTTCAATCTCACCCTTTTTTATTTGCATTTTGTGATAATCTAAATATATCATACAGGATATAGTGATGACTAGTATCAATAGACAGGGCTCAACACTTACTTCTTTGACAGGAGGTCCATATTGTAATTTGTGGGTCTGTATGCATTGGCCCCTTGTTTAAATTTTGAAATTGTCGGGGTCCAGAGTGAGAATTTGGGGGACTATGTACATGTAGGATAGCTTAGCGAAACAGGACGGCAAGTAAAAACGCGTGAAAGAAGCATATATGACAAAAGTATTCAAAATCATCATTTTATTCTATAGAGGCAGAACCAAAATATAAGAATGTAGAATTAGTATTTAAATCTAGAAACACTCTTAAACAAAATAATATGAAAACTTTCATTCAGATAAGTCTGATTGTAATTTTAGATGCACAGACAAAACTAGCTATTTTGCTCTTTGTGTCTTTCCTGCCTCTTTATGCACCATTGCGTTTCACTAAGCTACCTTAGGGCTTGACACTAACAGGTGCCTGGGACACATGGGCATCCAAAATCTAAGTCCGGAACCCCAAGATTTCAATATTTCACTATGAAGTTTATGTATAAAAACCCTAAATATTGCAGTATAGACCCCCCCCCCCCCCAAGAATAAAGTTAGTGTGTGGAGCCTCGCTTACATGTATGTTCACAAGGTACCTATAAGTATCAAACCCAGTATTTGTTGTTCCTCATTATCTCAGATAAATGTGTAATTGCGACTTAATTTATTGCAGAGTGAAAGGTTGTAAAAACTTACAAGTAGGTTGAGATTAGTTCTAAAAAGCTATTAGTGTAATAGTTTTGATTTGTGTTGGTCATTTAATTGAAAGCCGACCATTCTTGAAATGGAAAGCTAACCTTGATAAATCGGTTGCTTTGGTGAAAGCGAGACAAATTTGGTTTCATTTGAGAAAAATTAACATATGAGACAAACGATACCATATGTATTTTGAAATCGAGATTTGTGTGAATCTCTTGGAAAATTGGCTGTGTGACTGTGAAGTAATCCACAGGTACATGTAGAACATTTTCTGTGTTTTGTGAATAAAGTGTCCAGTGTCAAAAATACTTTTTTGTTCAAGGGAACTCTTTTGGGGGTTTGGTGTTGTGAAAGTGCCATTTTCTCACAGCAATTTTTATTTTTTTAATTAATACAATTTTTTACCAGAGCTCTTTTGGAGCTCACTGCACCTGTGTTGTTGTTTTTTCTATGGAAGTGTCCTAATTTTTTATTTTGCTACCAAGAAATACAGTGAATTGGTAACTTTGTAGAGGCTTGATAAAATCTGAGCTGCCTGGCCTTACATGCTACCAGTGTATGTAATATGGTGTAAAAATGAAGCCCAGGAAAAAAAATGCACTTCAAAATCATGTGCTTCACAAAAGTAAACATATACAAGTGACCGGAAATGCCAGACTCATTTCCCCCCATAGACTGCAGTGTTAGACTAAAGCGTACCCCTGTACAGTTTTGTAAATGGCAGTATTCAGTCATAGATATCTTAATAATAACATTGTATATTTGAAAACCTTTCTATGCCTGGCTATTTATTTATCCTTCTGAACATCATCATCATACAAGACAGATATCAAAATTCAACAATTTATTAAATAAAGCCTCCACAAAGTTACAGATTCCCTTTTGATAATGTAAAAATAGCAAAGGCATTTGTGATCTACAGGTATCTGTATATCATGTTGTAGCATACCCTCCTATACTTGTATTACTGTCCATATGATTAACCTGCCTTTAAAGTCTCTTTAAAAACACAAAAATACAAAAGTGTGATTTTGAGTCTGCTTCTGCTTTCACTTTCAGCATCTTTCTATCAGAGGGGTTTCCCCCCTCGTATTAGTCATCGTTTGTCTGTTTGCCGTACTCTGTCTGGGCTTGTCAGAAAGGGGGAAGGGAGCCCTTTTTACAGTTAAATTTGATAACTCCTCACATCTAGGTCTACATTTTAAAACTTTGCTGATAATATATTGTTTTACTACTTCTCAAATTTTCATGCATAAATTATCATGGGACCATGTATTTTCATGTAGCAGCAAAAGCATAAGAGAATTTTTCTTGAAAAATCATAGTGTTTTTGTTAGAAAATTTAATTGATTATGAAAATTTTGTGCTTTAAATATATGTATCTGCTTCATTTAGAATAATGTAAATACAGCAATAAACATTATGAGTGGCTAAAAGTACACAATCTTGGCTGAAGAGAATATTTGTGACCAGGGTGACCACCCTTATCATTACAGCTTCTTCACTTTAAACTACAATTTATTATGAACTAGAGGGGCCGTCAAAGGCGGCAGACCCACGCCTTGGCGGTGCTACAGAGTAGTTGCAATACTATACTATGGGGTCAAAACTGAAATCTACATTATGTGTACTAACCCCTGATGATTTTGTCTTAACACATGGCTTTACCTAACTCGAAATTTATGTACCGAAAAAACATGACCCCTGTGTCCGACTGAGGCATTGTACAATGGCTGCTAAAATCGCTTCGTACTTATACGTGCGAAACGGTGAATCAATCTTTACATATACTATACTATAGAGTCAAAACTAGAAGGTCACACAGAATTTGCAGGGATCAACCAATCATCACCAAAATCTAATCGATTCTTTCCTGTCACTATCCAAACAATTCCTGAAAATTTGGTGCAAATCCGTTCACCCGTTCTCTAGTGATCTTGTACACAAACAAACAAACAAACAAACAAACAAACAAACAAACAAACAAACATACGGAACCCTTTACATAACCCTGCCGATGTGGGTAATTAGAAATTTACTTCAAGAGAATCATGCATCTATGTACATGTAGCTTTATATTTTAGGACATCGTGTACAAGGTTCTAGTGTATTGTGAGTATTTGAACCATCACAAATGTTGGCTAATGCATTTGTAGTAAGCGGAGGACATTGGAGTGTATCCAATCAATGTCAGTTAGTCATTCAGAATATCTTTCCTGTCACAAGCCTTCTAATGCAATGCCAACTTAAAGGGAAACATCAAAGATTTCTGATAGCCTTGCCAAACCAGTTTACTAAACAAATGACCGAGTTCTGCCACACAGTCAAACAAATATTTTATGTTAACCCATTGACTACAGAATTCTTTCAGGACAGGAATTATTTAAGGGCTAAATTGATCACATTTCTTTTCTTCAAATTGGCAACAATAATATTTTTGTTTTAGTGCTACATGGTTCTAATAAGGTGTAATGTCTTTGAAAACAATATATTGTACATGGTTACAAATTTTGTTAAAAAGTTGAAAAAAATTGCTAATTTTTATTTAAAAAAACAATGATTCTGAAACACTCAATGTGTTGCCAATTTAGGGATTTTAAAGCTTATTCTCATTTTTAAAATTCCTGGCTTCAAATGCAATCTAGTCGTGTAACAAAAATGGACATAGCATGTGCAGAAATTTTTGCTCTTTCTACTCATGCATCTGGTATATGTTTTATAGCTCTGAATCAAAAGTTATTGAGTTAAACCACAAAATGTGGTCAATTGTCTTGAAAAGGTTAATAAAGGACCATGCAGTTCCAGTAGGCAAAGGGTTAAACATTTAGTGTTTTATTCAAAAAATTTATACCAAAACGGTATAGCTATACAATGAATTCATGTGTCTGAACGCTGAGTAACAAAATGTCGTATAATGAAACTAGGGTCAGAGCATCGTTTCGAACTAGAACTCGATAACGAATCATCTTTCCGTGTGTATCTGAACGTATGGCTGCGGCAACCATAGAACAGTATAACTGGGCGGGGCTCAACGTGAGGGCGCGCAAAAGGTGACCTTACCAAGGGGCAGGGGCTAGCGGCGACCATAACGACATGCGCAGTGGAAAGCTGCGCATCTATACAATGTTTTTTCTAATCAGTCGAGATATGTGTCTGAACGGTCCGTAGACTATACAATGAAAATTTTATATGACGTTTCTTTATCGAGTTTCGGTATAAACATTTTGTGTCTGAACAGGGGGATAGTGACTATAGAGTTCACAGTTCATGATATGGTGCAAGATTCAATAGACCTGTTCACAAAGTTATTCAAATTCATGGATGTTTCTTTCCTGGACACCTAGTAACAAAGTTATTCCATTAACCTGTCATTAATGAATGAACTACAATACTTGGAATCCAGTTTGCATACATGTACATTACTTTTTGCTATGTCTGACAAGCCTCTGACAAGCTTTCAGGCTGTCAAGAACAACCTTTGTTTTAAAAGTATGCTTAAAATTTGAATATACACTGTATTCATGAACAGGTCTATTAATATAATTAACTGGAATATGTAGAAAGGGTTATTTGAAAGAAAATATCAGTATATGTGTCATAGTACAAGATGTGAAAAAAATATTTGAGATTATTCTCTCTTATCCAAGAAAAATATTTAATGTGTTTATGTCATCATAATTATACAAAGACATATATGTATCAAAATTATGTGAAGAGAGAGAGGGAGAGAGATACTCTGCAGGAACTCACTAGTAAAGTAAACAAACAAATCCACAGAGCAGTTCAAAGGTCTACAATAAATAATGAAGTCAAAACTGAAACTACAATTTTTTTATTGTGATTCATCAACCACAGAATCACACTTTGATTTATAAAGAATAAAGTTTGTGCATCAGATATGTAAATCAACAATATAAAAGCAGTTTGTTTGGGTTTTATGTACATGTAATCCTTCATGCAGTGTACACAATACATGAACGTAAAGGATGTAGGGGAAATTATGATGCATCATTTTTATATTTACCCTATAGAAGTGTGTGTAGCTGTCATTGTGGCGATTGTTGACACAAATGTGGTTGTTTTTTAATCCTGTTGAGTATTTCAATTCTGGGCCAGATTTGCACTGAATTCAACAAATGAAATCAGGAAATACAAATAATGTACACAGTTACATGTGTACATACATGAAGATATTTGGAAATGGATATATTGTATACATGTATGTGTGTCTCAGCATATATGGGGGGGGGGGGGGGTAACAGTACACAAAAGCTTATATATTGATTTATGTATGGAGTTGCTTCAAATTTATCAAACAAGTTTTATACAGTGAAGCATTGTAGATATTGTGTGTTCTGTTCAATAACAGCAGATCTTCTTATCAACTAAAATGCAATTATCCTTTTGAATTCAGAGAGTAGCAAGATGCAGTGGTATCAAGTTACTCAAGTGAAGTGTTTAAATGGGAGATGAAGCATTTGAGTGGTGTTCACTGCAATGTGTCATTTTGTCATCTCAACTACTTCATGACATCTTGATCAGTGAAACAGATTATGTTTTGTTTTGTTTATTAGGATGGTCTAGATCATGGCAAATATGAAGTACAGACATCCGATTCATTTCCTCTTTCAATCAATGAACCATATTCAGAACCCGGAACTATCAGAACCTGGTTAGAAAGTAACCAATTGTCATTTTTAAAGTTAATCTTGACCAAGAATTGATAAAGAGATTGCATTTAAGCTGCTTATCATGAAGGAATTGGGTTATTTAGAATTTATGCAGTGTTATTCAAGTAATTGAATATCATAAAATGGGGTGAATAGGAACAGTTTGGACACATTTTCATTTTCATTGGATCGCCAATGGCAAATGTTTTTGCCCCATGAAATGTCCCTTCATGTTACATTTCTATTGACATATAAAAGAAATTCCATCAATATCAGATTTAATTTTTGTGTGGAATTTTGTGACTATTCCTATTCACACTGACATAATGCCCATCTTGTAAACTTGTGGGGTGTTTCATACGGCTGTTCATAAAGTTATGTATGACTTTACAAATGACTTAAATATGACAAGCCAAATGGGATGTTCAATCATTTTTAACTGCATTAACTAAAGTTGAACTGTGCAGATGTAGATTAACATTCTTACTATAGCAAACATTTTTAATGCAAAGTACATTTTTTGCCATAATTTAATTGAGGTTATTTGAAATACAGTCACACTTTGTTAAAACATCAAGAAAAACTTTGGGCATCCTATCTGGCACTTCATGTTTAAGTCATTCGTAAAGTCATGTAAATTTACAAACAGCTGTATGAAACACCCCCTGGATTATCAGTAGTGTAATATAATAATAATAATATTCCGCTTTTATATAGCGCCTAATACATCGGAGATGTCTCTAAGCGCTTTACAGATATATTATTACCCCGGTCATCGGATTCTGGCTTGCCCGCACACAATGTATGCACATTCTCCACTCCCTGGGGAGTATTCCAGCAATGGGCCATGGCGCTCACATTGCTAAGCAAACGACATTAACTTTCGCATCCTACCGGGTACCCATTTAACACCTGGGTGGAGAGTGGCAAATGTAGATTAACGTCTTGCCAAAGGACGCTAGTGTTGCGGTGGGATTCGAACCCCGGACCTTGTGGTTCAAAGTCCGGGGACTTATCCACTGATCCACAACACCTCTACAACATTGTATTATATCTTTAATCGTACAGGTAAAGATAGGTGATTTTGGACTGATGAGGGCTCTCCCTTCAGCTACCAATTATTACATCATGACTGAACACAATCAAGTACCTTATGCATGGTAAGTATTGTCATTACTAAAAAATTAGCTTCATTGAAAGTCAAATACATTTAATGAATAAATAAGAGCACCCATAAATGAAAGAGAGTCCTTGCTAAACAATTTGTCAGTTATATATAATGCATGGGAATCTAGAAAAAGGAGGCCAAGTTCCTTCTGGTATTAAGTAACAAATCACCAATAATGAAGTACATGACTTAGTGAGAGAGCAACCATGCTTACACTATGTAATAAAATTGTATTTTGAAAAAATGTACATACATGGATTTTCTTTATACTATAGGGATTATTGATAACTTTAGTAATTCAAACTATTAGTGTCTTGTATTTTAAGTCTTTCCTTTTTTTGTTTTGAAATTTTAGTGTATTCTGCCACAATAGTATCCACCCACTTGCCAGAAATCACATGACCACTATACACGTATGGTAAAATCTATACTTCCGAGAATGGCTTAGTAATTCGTATGCAAGTTACAACATATTGTCAATCAAAGAGGTCATTAGAAGGGGAAAGTCACGTTTTAGATTGGGATTCTAATCAGTCTGGTTGGTTGATATGTCCTACAGCTGTCGTCCCAATCCCATGATCATTCACCCACATCTAGCCCTCTCTACCAACCGTTTACTTAAAGGTAATCCCAAGTTTTGGTCAAGGAGAAGACTTATTCATGAGCTTTATCATTATAGCCTATGTGGAATAATATAGTTGCAATGTCACATAGAAAGGTGTGCACTTGAAAGGCTCCGATATTCCAGATATTACTAGAAGTACCTTGAAAATTGAATCAAATTTTGAGACCTGACGTCTATGTAGTCCCATTTACCCATATCTTTGTCCAGTGCTTTTTATTTTTTGATTTTTTTGCAGGATTTTAATAACTTTTATAATTACCAACCTTTGTTATACATGGCTGTTCTCATTTACTATGTATTCAACCATTGAAAATAACTTTTAGACAGTTTCTTTCACAATGAAATGACATGAACAGTAGTCACCCTTCTCTTTAAACTTAGTATCAGTCATTTTGAAAACTGTCAAAGGGGAAATGAAACGAAACGAGTCTAGAAGGATATGGTAAGCAAGAATTAGATGGGAATAATCTCTGGGTGAAAAACATCTCACAAAATTGACATTTGTAGGGAATTTCAAGCACTTTGTTTCTACTTTCAAAGGGAACATCCACATTCACATAAGTTGACCAAAAAAAAAATGAGAGAAATGGTTTAGTAAGAGTTTGAGAATATTCCACTGAAGAATATTAAAGAAAGTTATAACTGTTTGAAGTTTTTTTTACACAAATTTGCAAATTTGTGATTTCTTTTATAATTTTTTCTTCCTTTGCTTTGCTCAGACAATTACATGTATCATAAATATGAAATTACTGGAATTTTGATGAAGATTTATTTCTATTCCATAAAGGAGGACCTGTAAAAATATGTGTTTGGTGATTTATTTTTCTGGCATAGGTATGAGAATTATTATTGTTTGAGAAAATTTACTACTTTTTCAAATTTGAACAAACAAATCAAGGCAGCTTTAAAAAAAAAAAAAAAAGAGTTATAATATGTATCGCAGGCCAATTCTGTCCTATCGTCAAAAGTACATATACATTTGGATGAATTGACCTGGGGTTTTGAAGAACTTGGATCTGAATATTTCATTAAAGCTTCGGAACAGGAAACACCTTACTGTATCCTTCCTGCTCTCCTTTCTACAATAGAGCTTTTACTTAGGAATAGAGATATGGTAAACCTATCATCATCATATAAAGTAAAAAAAAAGAGTGGACACTTTTGATCGTTAATAACTCAAAATTTTTACATGGTATCAGACTGAAGCTTTTACTTTGTAAAGTTGAAGGATGTAAAATTTATTGGGTTTCATGACATTTCTCTGAATACCTTTCTTAAAATATTGGTCTGGATATTTAATTATATTTTTGACTTTTGGAAAAATCAAGGCTACAAAATCTGTGTGTATCAGTAATCAATTCAGAATACAATTGCCATTTTGCATTGCAGCTGAAATTCCAAAACATCTTGTCAACCCAGAGACATGAATCATTAATGACACTGGACAGCAAAGGTTGGCAGAAATGACAGTTGCAACACACAGTGGCAATTGTTGTGTTCTGAATTAATTGCTGATACACACATCTTTTGTGGCCTTGAGTTTTCAAAAAGTGAAAATCTAATAAAATAATCAGAGCAATATTTTAAGAAAAGTATTCAAAGAAATGTAATAAAACTTGCTCCCAAAATTTTTATATCCTTCAGTTTTACAATGTAAAAACATAGTCTTATACAAGGTACAATTTTTTAGTTATTAACGTTCAAAAGTGTCCACTGTCTTTTTTCACACCTAGTACATCTACATGTGTGTGACAATAAGCCTAATTCATGGAAATTATGATTTGGGAGGGAATTTTTTGTTGTTACTGCATATATGCTACATGTATGTGAAATGTCTTTTAGAATACAGTCAATAGAGTACATGTACATGTACATGTGATGTTATTTCATATAAATCCAATTCATTTTTGGTTCCTTTTGTTTGAAAAAATGCCTTAACATATTTCAGGTAGACAGTTAACAAAATCGTCAAATAAACAAACACTATATACAAATGCACTAAGCAAAATGATTTTTTATTTAATCCAAATTTTAGGTAATGAAATTTTCATGCTGGATTTTAACAATCAAATATTCTTTTGTAAAAGCAAAAATCTCTTTCAGTGCACACTACAATTAAAGATAATTTTGCATAATACTTTTTTCAATATTTTTATCAGGAAAAATGACCAAGCAAGTTGCTAGATTTGCTCTTACTTTAATCTTAATCTAACTTCGACTGATCCTCCCAGCATTCTTTTCAGCTAATAATGCTTTTGACTACTCTCTTTAAGTGAGACAACTTTTCAAAAATTCTTGCAAGGAAGATTGTCTGCTCAAAAGGAAATTGCAATCAAACTGAAATAGACAAAAATGATGTCATGCACTTTACCATCAGATAGCAGCTTTGTTCAGGAAATTCAAGCCGTATCAACATGTTGTTTAGCCTGAATGTTGCTCATTTAAAACATGTGTGTAATTCTAATCTATAATGTACATCTTAATCTGCATTCTAGCTCCTTCCTTCTATCTTGTTATGTGCATACATAACCATTGATTCAGAGACAGAATATTTAAAATTGTAATTCGTGTTCTCATTTTTCAAACCCAAAACTGTAGCAAGCTAGGGATACAGATAAATCAAGCATTTCCTAAATCAATTTTCTATAAAGGAGAACCAACTGTTCAGAAATTGAGCAAAGCTGTAACCTATATTGTTGAGGCCTCAGACAGGCTACTAAATATTGCCTTTGATGTTAATGATCATTAATCCTGCCTCATTAAAGATGAAGTTGAGTTCTGGTCATGAGATTGAATTGTGAACGAAACTGTCTCAAAGCAATTGGGAAAGGTTGATTATATAGCACATAAGAATTGGTGTATGCTGTAACGTTTTGGAATCACCAAATTGATAAGAAATTGACACAATCCTGCTGAGAGTCATATGCACTGCACACAGAAATGTGTATATGGGACTACATATACATACAATGTTTGGCCCGAACATTTCAGTTGTTTCTTGACATATTTTGAATGTGAGGGCATTTGAAGAGCAATCCTTTTCAGAGGACATTTCTACTACGATAATCTTCCAAACTAATGTAAAAAGAATGAGAAAGCTCACAAATTATTTTCAAACCTTTCTCAGAACTCAACATTCTCTTTAATGTAAATCAATTGATAAAAATTACTTTAATTATTTTGTACATTTCCATGTTAATACCAGAATGTCAAAACTATTAATTAATATTGTTCTCTTATTTTCTATTTGTCTGCTTTTCCTCATTCTTATAGTTCTTCTAATGTTCTTTTCTCAATGTCCTTTTCTCAAAGTCAACATAAAAAAAATCTAGTCTTATTGAAATGTGAGAAAATTATGACATGCAAATTCTTTTACATCACATCCCACCGAATACAAAATTATTGGCCCACCTTTTATAGTCTAGAATCTCATTTTCAACCACATAGAGATTTGACAAGCAGTAACCTATCTGGTCATGAGAATGCTTGACTTTTCCAACTGTTGGCAAGGAGCTGCAAATTGTCTTATACTTCAAGGGACAGTCACCAAAATTTAGTTTGCTCTGAATATTTGGGCTTCCGTCACTATGATGTATTAAAAATATGAACTGCAGTTTAGATACCAAATTGCACTGTAAAAAAATGACTTGTTGGTGTAGTAATACTCTCTCCCATAAAAGTTGTTTTGAATATAAAATCTCCCCCCTCTTCATGCCCTTTTATTATAAACCATTTGAATGTTTGATCTAATTTTGGGGGAATATTGTATGTCTTCTCTCAATATACAGTTTTATTTTTGTGGAGGGAGGGAGGATTGGAAAACTTTTAAGAGTAGCCACTAATAGTTAGTGGTTATATATAAATATTTGGGTCTTTGATATTTTAGCTGCCAAAAAAGAGAGAAAAAGTTTTGATACTGAGTAAATGAAACTTCATAAGTCATTATATGTGACAAGGCACCACAAAACCACCCAAAAGTTGCACTGTGTGATTTTCAGTTAGAGCTCAGTAGATGTGTTTTTAGTTGGCATGGTCAAATTTTAGTTAGATTTGGGTATTTCCTGAAAGAGAATTCTTTTTTCTAAGAAATTTAGAGCTTTGGAGGTACCAAACAGTCTAAAAGTAGTATTTCTGACAGTTTTAAGTAGACGTATGTTTGTCTTATCTGGATTTTGTTGTATTAGTTTTCTTTTTTTACAACCCTGAATCTCATTTTGATCTCCCATAACTTTAAAACAGAGTGAGTTCTTGTATTGAATTGATACTTGTTCGCTATGAAGATCAGGATGTGCTTAATTTGTATGCCAAGTTTTAGGACTGTCTGATTATTCCTTGAAGTTCGTAGAAATTTCTGTTGAGTTCTAATCCTCCTTTGGTCACCTTTGCACAATACCTTGCAAATCAGAGTGCTTCAATAGACTGCAAACTTTAAACCCTTATTTTGCAAAAAGTAACATTCTCTTAGACTGGGCATTCTTCTCTTTCTTCAGTGGGTTAGGAACATCCAATGCTAATAAGTTATATACAGCCCTGGAAAAAAATTATTAGACCAGCTCCTTACATAGGCCTATATGGCAAGTGTTGGCTATATCAGTAATTGAATTTTCAGAATGATTTCTATTAGCTAACTTATAATGAGTGGATGAATACTCCCCAAAACAATTAGCTTGTGTAATAACTAATCCCTCTGGCAATTACCGCCAGGGTAATTGCCCCTCGGACAATTAACCCTGGACAATTTTCGTCGCACGAAAACTACTACCGAACTGTCTAAATATCCTAGATGCTAACTGTCCTCCGGGATATTCTCCAGGGGGGGGGGGGGGTGTCTGTTGCAAAAAGACCAATGTCCTGACTCCCCAGAAGGCAATTACCGCCAGGGTCCCCTCGGGGGCTGATTGTAGAACTTTCAGAGAATGGATGCTAACTGTCCTCCGGGATATTCTCTTGTGTCCTGACAGAAGCCAGAGGGTATGCCTGATTTTCTTGTAAAGCCATGTTCACTCCTTTGGAGGCAGTTTGTTCAGTTCTTGGTGGAAAACTGCTACATTTGATGATAGCAGCCAAGCCTTGTGGCATTATGTCAACAAGGTGTTCCTTTTTTTTCCTCACAGCAGCTCATTCATGCTGTAATAATGGTTTTTTGTTTCATAAAATTAATTTTCTAATACCTTTAATTTTTATGTCACACACACTGGTCTTAGTAGAATAATGAGAAGGCCATGGTGCTCAGACCAAGAGTTAATAACACTTGAAATTCATCCTCTAATACATTTATAGCCTATTAGGTGGTCAAAAAACACTTTCTCATGGGAAAAAAGGGGTGTTGTAATTGTCTGGGGAAATTTGTCCGGGGACAATTTGTCCTGGCTGTGTTCGTCCTAGTGGTAACTGTCATGGGGTAAAAAGTCATAGAGGTAATTGTTCTAGTTAGTAGTAGTCCATGAATCATGCATTAGCTGTTGATAATCATTTTCTACTTCCATAGACAATGGACTTAACATTACTGATATACCCTGAAATGGAGCTGGTCTAATAATTTTTTTCCAGGGCTGTACATGTTAAAGCTGAGGATCTCCTATTTCATAATTGTACCTCAACTAAAAGTTTATATCTGGCAACTTTTTGGTGGTTTTGTGGTGCCTTGTCATGTATTACTTGTCCTCCTAGGTCCCGTCATTTGCAGGGGATGTTTTGAGGAATTTATTGTACAAAGCAGATGCAGGAGTTCTCATAGGAAATCACACTTTGTTGTGATCAAATTGTTGATGGGCAGAATGCCCAGATATTGGCGATCTTTACTCACAAATATAAATGATTTTCCTATCATTTCTCATATTTTTCTTATAATTTATGTTCCTCTCACTTTTCTGCTTCTATTCAATCCAAATTTTTATAGGTCCATTCAGGCATGATATGGTAAACTGCCTCTGAATAACCGCTGTGGGAAAATGATTTAAGATAAGCGCATTACCCTTCATGTGTCTTTATCTTGTAACTCATCTCTGCTCATTGGGGTCATAATTTGGGACGGCTATGTTTTCTATACATCCCAAAATATTGCCTCTTTTCACTCATTCATAGTTTAACATGAAGATATATGGTAGTGCTTGTCTGTAAAATGTTTTTTCTGAAGGTTCATTTTTCCGAAGGTTCATTACTCCGACAGAATAATTCCGAAAATGAAATAGGGTTCAAAATTCTGAAAATGAAAAAGGGTTCAAAATTCTGAAAATGAAAAAGGGTTCATATTTCCGAAGGTTCGTAAAATTCGAAAAGTTATGTAGGGTTCTATTTTGAACCTTCGGAATTATGAACCCTTTATCATTTTCGGAATTACAAACATTTGGAATAACGAACCTTCGGAGTAATGCATCAAATGTTCGGAATTATGAACACTATTTCATTTTTGGAATTATGAACCCCCTGGTATGGGAAATTTGTGTTTCTGAATTACGATCCTTCTGAATTATGAACCTTTGGAAAAACAATCCTTCAGAAAAACGAGTACCACCCTGTAAAATGGCGCCTGGCTGGAATGCTGTCCAGGGAGTGGAGAATGTACACACAATGTGTGCCTGCAAGCCTGAATCTGAGGACCGGGGTAATATCTGTTACGCATTAAGAGACGTGGTCACTGTATTAGGTGCTATATCAATCCAGATTATTATCATCATTATTGTTCTCTTATCAGGTGTGCCCCAGAGAGCCTGAAGACCAAGCAATTCTCTCATGCCAGTGATATGTGGATGTATGGTGTTACACTCTGGGAGATGTTTAGCTTTGGTGAAGAGCCTTGGCTAGGGTACAATGGAGCTCAGGTAAGGAATCATCAGGGCCATTCTCAGTCACATGTTTGACCAAAATCCTGAAAAATAGTTCATTTAAACCTAATTTTTCAGTATTTGTCTTGTAGTAGAAGTCTCTCATTTTGGATATTTGAATAACAATCTTACCCCCCAGCAGATGGAGGGTAATTATTTTAAATGAGATTACATCATGTTCTTTCTGAGGTCGAAATAAGGTCGGTCACGTGTGTGACCTCTCACAAAAAAGGGTCTTACTTGTTGGTATTTGAATCTACTTTTCTCGTATTTCCCTTTGAGTGCCAGTTTCCATTTTTCATTGCTGTATGATGGGATTGCTCTGAAAAGTTTGAAAGCAATGAATAAGTGAACATTCTTTTTTCTTAGAGCTGAAAATTGAGTCTGTTACGTGTGTGACCACTCAAAAAAGGGCATTTTTAAATGTCTCTGTAAAAACATTATGGTTTGGAAATTACTTATTCTTGTCAAAGAAAGGGAAAATTTTGTCATGAAGAAACTGGTGATATAAAAATACCAAGAAAATATAATCAGATTTTCTGGTAATGAGGCAAAATTGGATGGTCACATGTGTTACTGTTTGTTTCTTTTTACAAAGAATGACCCATCAGCTGAGATCCAGAAGGGCATTGACTGAGAACTATCATGTAACAAAGAGATAATACCCTTTTAGCTCTCAGTAGGCAAAAAGTTGTCATATTCCCAGTGATACTACAGCTACTACCACTACCACTACTATTACCACTACTACCTCTACCACTTCTCCTGCCACCACTTTTATATCAACCACCCATCATCATAACCACCACCATCACCACCATCACCACCACCACCACCACCACCACCACCACTACCACTTCTATCATTACAAATACTAACACCACCACCATCACCACCGCCATTTCTACTATTACTAAAACTAAACCATCACCACCACCACCACCACCACCACCACCACCACTTCTGCCATTACTAAAACTAACTCCACCATCATCACTATCATCACCACTGCCACTACCACCACCATCACTACTACTAACTACTTCTACAAACACCATCAATACCACAAATAACATCACCACCACTCCTCATTGTTACATGTATCATCACCCTAGCCCAACTAGGCCTAATATTACCACCAGTGCTACCAGATCTATCACTTCTTCTTCTATCACTACAAATATTTAAATCCCTTTCCTCCATTGTTTGCTCCTCCTGCTACTACTACCCATATTTTTACATCTGCTATAATAATATAATTATGACTCCTCCTGCAACTGCTATCTGCACATAAGAATAGTTACATGTATTTAGATTGATGTACTATAAATGCTGCATTTTTTTTTGTTATTACTATCAATTCCATTAGATTTATGTCCTTTTACTTTTTCAGGTATTGAAAGAAAGTGATAATGCACTTTTGCTTCTAAAGATGCATAGAAATAGGTAATTTGCATTAAAATCGTATCTTGAAATCTTATCCATATCAGATCCTTCAGAAGATAGGTAAGAACGGTGAGCGATTACCACGGCCAGACCACTGTCCTCCAGGTATCTACAGTTTGATGGAGTCTTGCTGGCAGGCCAGCCCTGAAGATAGACCTATGTTCTCATCGGTCAAAGACCAACTTGCTAAGGTAAGCAGGAGTAGTGTAGTAACCTTGCTTTTAGATTTTCGGATAAAGATCACAATATCCAGATAATCAAAGGCATGGTATTTTTCCTTTAAAAGGCTAATTTTAGATGGTTGTTATTTGATTCAATGTTTACAAAAATGAAAATGGCAAATTGATACATTTGATGAAATCTTGCTGGCAGGCCAACCCTAAAAAGATAGACCTCTGTTCTCATCAGTTAAAAACCAATTTGCAAAGGTAAGTGGGAATATGGCTATACATGTTTCTTTCATGGGTTTTCAAAAGCATTGTGCAAACCGTGCTTTTAGACTTTCAGATAAAGATCACAATGTCTAGGTTCTAGGTAAGCACAGGCACAGAATTTTTCCTTTTGGCTGATTGTTATCTGATTTAATGTTTATAAAAATGAAAATGGCAAATTGATAAGGGTGATTGAATCATACTGGCAAGTCAACCCTGAAAGGATAAACCTACATGTACATGCATGTTCTTATCCATTAAGTACCTTGCAAAGGTAGGTAGGAATATGGCTATACATGTTTCATGGGTTTTGAATTGCAGTGTGCAAACCACGCTTTAGTGATAAATATCACAATGTCTAGGTAAGCACAGACAGAGAATTTTTTTCTTAAAAGGCTAATTTTTGCTGGTTGTTATTTGATTCAAAACTTTACAAAAATGAAAATGGCAAATTGATAAGTGTGATGAATCTTGCCGGCAGGCCAAGCCTGTTCTCATGTTCTCAAAGGTTAAAGACCAACCTGGGGAGTGTTTTATAAAGCTGTTCATAAAGTTAGGCATGAGTTTAGAAATGACTTAAATATGACAAGCCAAATGGGATGCTCAATCATTTTTCACTGCATCAACTATTTAAGTTGAACTGTCCAGATGTAGATTAACATTCTTATTATAACAAACATTTTTTACTTGCTATATTAAAAAGCCTGTGGGTTATTGAGTTTCATAGGTATTCTATTGCAGCTTGCTAATTATGCTCTCCATCTAACAAAGATCTGATTGTCTAGGTGAGCACAGGTATTACATTTCTCCTTGAATTGGTTAATTTATTTAATGATTTTGAGGTGATTGATTTTTTTACAAATGGAAAATCAGCAAACTATAATTATAATTGAGTTAAAATGGTGCCATTTCAATGTATAATCACCAATATTTCTCTGTGTCAAGGATGTGTTTCTCTTGAACTTAAGCTATGTGGATAATGATATCTGGTGTTGCAAGAACTCTACCTCTAGTTTGGCAGAAGCTTTTTTGTTTATAGCTGTATTCCAGAATTTCTGGGTCCAAGACTCAGAAACTGGGCCTAGACAGCACTATGTAGTCTAAGATCTTTACAATTTTTCTGTCGTTTCCTGATAGATAAAGCCGTTGGAGATGAGAGCAACCCAAGACCTACAACTTGATGAACCAGACAAGTTAGAATGTGAGGAAGGACAAATCATCACAATCATCGATGGCAAGTAAGTTAATTCCAGCTCATTCTTACTGTATCCATAACCATTTTTTGTGAATGTGCACTAAATTGTTTATTTGGAAGCCATTCTATGTCAGAATATCAACTTTATGTCATAAACCAAGAGAAAGATCACTGAATACCAGATTCTTCCAGATGTAGTTTTACCGGTGTGACTGCAAATTGTTTTCAGTTTATAGTCACATGACTATGCAGCCAGATACATGTATTGCTGACCAAGGTGCATGGGTCTTGTAATTTTCTGAGCATATGCAGTAGTGATAAAGAATTCCTGTGCATGTAGTTGATATAAGAGGTATTTTCATTTTGCAATGTAAACGTATTCTAAAAACTCAGAAGTTACTTGGAATCCAATTTCTTGGAATTTTTGCAGTGTTACTGCACCTAGTGGATATGTCACCAGACAGTGGACCACATGGTACAGGGTCCAAATTCCTGCCATGGCAATAACATAGCTTTGCAAGACGTAAATTTACATAAATTTGTCATTCTTCATCCTGAGGGGTGTTTTATGAAGCTGTTCGTAAAGTTACGCATGACTTTACTAATGACTTGAATATGAAGTGCCAGATAGCATGCCCAAAGTTTTTCCTGATGTTTTAACAAAGTGTGACTGCATTTCTAATAACCTCAATTAAATTATTGCAAAAAAAATATACTTTGCATATGTTTGTCATAATAAGTATGTTAATCTACATCTGCACAGTTCAATTTTAGTTGATGCACTTAAAAATGATTGAGCGTCCCATTTGGCTTGTCATATTTAAGTCATTCGTAAAGTCATGCGTCACTTTACGAACAGCTTTATGAAACACCCCCCAGGTGAAGTTAATAGGTAACCAGTAGGAATTCCTTCCATACCTTTTAAGGGTAACATAGCGAAAGCTCAGGTAATGATAGTATTCAATGCTCTGCTTCCTTAGTGAAAAGTGTTTTATAATTATTCCAACTATTATTATTATTACTCTATCTCACAGGCCTGAGGACAATTGGTGGCTGGGTCAGAACATCCACACCCACAAGATAGGGCGTATCCCTCGCAAGCTGCTGGCCCCGATGTCAGGAGGGATCACTGGAGACGATATCAGCAAGCCTATCAAACATAGCTTCATTCATACGGGTCACGGAGGAGTGGACGGAAACACATGGGGTCACCCGGACAAGATTGATGAGTAAGTCCTGGCTCTCAGGGTGATGCAACATTTGCTTTTGCTACAATTGCTGCGGGCTCTATTTCATCAAAGCTGTAGGGTAACAAGTGGGTTTTACGTTAGGTTTAGGGATAAGATTAGGATTACATGTAGTGTTTTGTCCAGGGTTAAAGCCACTTCATGGGGAATTTGAGACTATCTGGGTGTTTACCTTATAACAGATGTTGTCAGTCACTGAGAGTGGACTTCACTTTTAATGACAGGCAGTTCTTATTGTGCCCTCCTCCAACTACAGTGTGAGGAAATGTCATCTTCATAAATCTCCCCAGCTGGAGTAATTTTAAAGTGGGACAGACCCATGGTCAGACCCATCTCTCTGGTTTTGCTGCCTGCCTGGGAGACCTCAAACACAGTAATTGGTGATTCAACCAGAATCTGGTATCAATGAATTGTGATGCAATTCACATGGAAACTGATGACTGTGTGGCTTTAAAGTTAGGAATTTGTTAAATGAGGCAGTTGACTGTGGAACAAATGTAGCCAGAGCATGTGTCTTAAAGGAGGCTTTCAGAGATCGTTTCATGTCATGTCCCCAGCCAAAGGGGCATGAACAAAAATTTTGGTCACATTTTCAATTCTTTAGTTTGTAATGAAAGTATAAGAATTGATATAGAAAAGCTATATCCTATCACTATGACAAAGACGATGTACAAACTGAAATGTGTTGTGTAGATGTAGTAAGAGAAAGTTCAAATGTTAATTAATATGTCTATTTTTAGACATGCACAACCCCTGGCCAACGATTTTAAATTTTGAAAACATTTTCGTACAGAAAATGGTCTAAATCTGCAAAATAGCCATAAACCGAGGTAGGAAGCAAAAGGCAATTTGCTGCTTTTTTAGGAAAGGAAGCATATATTTAAAGTTATAAGATGACAAAGAATAAGGCATCCCCATTCGATGAATGGGGTAATAATAATCATATGTTAGCAATGTTGTTATCATTGTTGTTGCTATTCTTGTAATCATTATAAGGTAGCTTAGCGAAATGCAGTGGCACGAAAAGATGCATCTGGAACTCAAACGGCAAAATTATTGATGATAATGAAATTGAAAGTTGTAATTTGACATATGTAATGACAGTTTTGGTAGAAATATGAATCCATATCAAAGTAGTAGAGGTATATTTACCTGCTCTAATGTTCAATGATATGTTTCTGCCTTGATGTAATGAAATTAAATGATTTTTTTTCAACAATATGCATTTTGCCTTGTTATGACTCCCTCATTCAGTTACATTCTACATATGATGTCCTCCCTTAATTATTTTTTCATTTACTTGAACTCTTGCAACCTCCTCTTCACTAGTATACCCTTTACAATTAGATTGTCTTTTACTTTCCCTTTGTATACAATGTATTTATCCCTTAATCAACATTCATACTGTAATCAATTTGTTGATCCCATTTAACATTCCACTTGTTGGTATACTTCTCAATCACTCTCCTTTGTAACTCATTCCTTACTCATTCCTTTTCTGTTTGTAATTTATCTGATTGAGTACACTTGATGTCAAACTTCCAGGCTATATATAAACAGTTCATGTTCACTTATGTTTTAATTCCTGAAGATGATCTGAAATAAAAGGTTGAAAGGTTGAAACTCATGACTCTGATCGGAATATTTCTTGCACATTTTTCTAAGCTACCTAATTATTATTTTTGTTACATTTACTGCCTCCAGGACTTACTTAATGCCTATGCAGTCACTGGATGAATGGTCCAGTGAAGATGATATCATCAATTCTAGACCTGCCTTGCTGTTATCGGGTCGCTGGAAACGTGAGTTCTCTCCCTTATCTATATTCCTTATTTTACTTACACGTAGGCTTGCTCTTGAGTATTCTTCCTGTAATGTGATTATGTATTGGTATATTAGGCAGTGGAAAGACAGAAATTCATGTCATGGTATAGTGTGATGCGACTTAGAACAACATGAAAGTACAGAACATGCATATTCAAAAATGAACTTTGCAATTATATGCTGAATTGTTGTCCATTGTTATATGATTGGAAAACTTAGTACACCAAAGAATGCCTTCGTGGTTTACAGTGATATTGTAATCATGGTAAAGACAATATCATTTGTTTCATAGATTTACAATTTGGAAGGTTTGACACTGATGAGGTTCAATAAAGGATTAAAAGGTGAATATTTCTTCCTTAACACACAGGGAACAGCAAAGAGAATCAACAAAAGAAAGACATAGACAGTTCATCGCGTTCGTCATCGCTGACGAGACAGCTGCGAGGGAAATTGTCAAACCGGAACTCTGCTTCTTTAGAGAGTGAAGATGAGGACACACACATCAAGGCAGGGGGTTCTGTCTTTTATGTACAAGGAACAGCATCAGTGCAGGGAGAAGGAGAGACAGGACAATCACAAACAGGTATTCTGATTGACTTCGCTGAGAACTCATTTGCTAGCACGGACAGCAGCATTGATTCTGGTTCTTCATTTGACTCTCCATTTGTAATGGACAAGACATTAAGTCCAGAGAAAAATTCAGTGCCATCTATGATGCCGAGGCTCAATGGTGGCTTGCCTCTCTATGATGATGTCCCTGATGAGGCGGGAGATGCAAATACTGTAGAAAAATCAACAGCAAAAAGGAGTCAACTTCCAGCTCGCTCACACTATGGTAACCAACAGATTATAGCAGATGCAGCTGCATCAGAAGATACACCACAGACATCAGCAAATGCTGATGCATCAGCAATGTATGCATCTGTGAACAAAGTAAAACCTGCAGGATCAAATTCCACCAAGACAAGAGCCAGAGCAAACCCATTTGCATCCAAAAGCAATCTATCAAATAATGATCAAGCTACTAACCATACAACTTCCAATAATCATGTTCATAGTCATATAGAGAGTGCAAAATTGCCACTCTATGATGATGTGCCAAATGAATCAAATGACACTTTATCCAAGAACATGTCCGCTAAAGGGGACTGGGTTCATTTCTATGATGATGTTCCTACTGAGAGTGACCTTGCAAAGCTAGAATCAAAGACGGGATCCTTGCCATTAAGAACATATGATGAAGTCCCTGTGGAGGAGCCTCTCAAACCAAGAACTGCACCTGGAAACCTACATGGGGTTTCCACGCGGCAAACTCCTGTTTCTAGACCTGCAACAACTGCCCAACTTCAACCAAAAAGCAGTATGGCAGGTGCTGTGTCAGGTGTGACATCAAGATTGTACAGCGAAGTTCCTGTGGAGGATAAGCCCCAACCGAAAACTGCACCTCCAAACTTGCATGGCTTTTCTGCTCGATATCCTCCTGTTTCTGGACCTGCACCAACCCTTCAACCACAGAAAAGTGTGCCTGGTGCTGCGTCAGGTACCGCCTTCAGCTCTTTAAATCGCACTATGGAGCCAGTGAAGACACCTTTGTCATCCTCGCCAAGCTTGGATTGCTTTGATCCTCTGAAACAGGCCTCTGCTCCTCCTAAACCAAATCCTGATAAAGTGTCTTCACAGAAACCTGATACAGCAGCTCCTGCTAGAAAAAACCACGCTAGCATTGTTATCCCACCCCCAAGATCAAAGAAGGGTACTAGCAGACGAACTAATAACTTAATGAATCAAGATAATTTACCCTCTAACACTGCACAAGAAATTGCAAAGAAAGTGGATGGTAGCAGTGCAGACAAGTATGCTGCCCTTCAGAGTGTATCATCTGTCAATCAAACACACTACTCTGTTCATGATAGAGCGCGACTGCTTGAGAACAAGCCACCTATCGCTCAGAAACCAACCATGAAGAGCGATACCCAAGATGATAATTTTTTGACAATGTGCTTTCCCCGCAAGATACCAGGATCTGAGAATGGGAGCTCTCAGTATCCATTGATATCTTCTTCTAATGACATTCCTTTCAGCTTGGGAAAGCGAGCGCACAATGCCCATGATGGGAGCCGAAAAGTAGTGCCTCCTCTACCGCCACGTAAAGCCCTCGGAGAAGATGTGCCGCAAGTCGCCGATCCTCCTCAGTCAAGTCACCAGCCACCTGGTGGATCTGTGATACTGCCTATCATGAAAGACGGGGTTCAGGTCAGTCACACCCACTACTATCTCTTACCAGCAGTAGCATCATCAACTGAACCTCTTAATATGTCACCGAGTTCTCTCATGAGCGCACCAGTGACCAATAACAAGATGGAACCTCTTAGCAACACAGCTCATGTGAAACCGCAGTTAAGGCACCCAACAGAGATGTCAAATCCAGACTACTTCATGAAGGCAGCTAACCCGGATGAGCAGCGGGGTGCTCAGGATGGGAGCTACTTCAGTCAGAGTGGTCCAGGAGCTGGTGCCAAAAACAAGGATCTTCTTCAGACTTTTGATCTGTCTAACTTGAGACCGATCCTACCGCAGGAGACTTCTTACTCGTCCAAACCCTCGCATATGATGATGCAGTCGACACAGCCATCCTACTATCGGTCGACTTCATCAAGTTCAGCTTCGTCAACACCATCCCACCATGCTGCATCATTGACACCATCATCTGGTGTCTGTATCCATGGCAACAAGATTGGAGGCAACCGACCTGTATCCGACCTGGACCTCATGGCATCAGAAACGCCCACTTCTGCGGCAGAGAAGGTGAAGCAGGTCCAGAAGGAGGTACATGGAGTGACCTCCGACGAGTGCAGGAATGCCCTCATTGGCGTCCAATGGGATGTCACTAAGGCAGTACGAGATCTCAAGACAGAACAACTCTTCCAGCTAGGTAGTGCTTCCAAAGAACATTGTGAGAACTTGTTGAAATCGCTTGAATGGAACCTTGAACTGGCCAGCTCTATTCTTCTAGAGCAGTCTGCACGGTGAACGGAGCATAATTGATGCCTTTAAAATCATGACTACTAACTATTCAGAATGATAATTGTAAATTTAACAAAATTGTAACAATAGATATATTTTACAACTCTTAATGAATATTTTAACATCAATAATCATTGATCTAATAATTAGATATGGGTCACAAAGAAGTGGAACCTCTGCGTAATGTATGTTCAATCTAATGTTGATTATACTGGTTGTGTGGAGTTTATTGTTGATAATAAAAGGATGGAACAAGTAATATTAATATGTCTTTCAGAAGAATAATGAGTGTAATTCTTCCCTTTAAAAAGAAAAAAAAATAGGATAATTGTTATCATAGTGATTGATTGAGTGTGATGTGAGGAGGCTGAAAGTAATTAGTTTTATTTATTATTATCATTTTAAAAACATTTTTGAAGGAGTTTGAGGATGTTCTCACTGATTATGGACTGTACATGTATCTTGAGTTCATTTGGTTCTGGTTACAGAGCAGCCCCTTTTAATGCACCAGTGATGATATCATTCTCTTAATCATGATACCTTTCCATGTGATTTCAGTTTGCTATCATAACATTATGAGCAAACCTGCCATTGGAAAGTTTAATTTCTGACCATTGTAAGGCATCTTTTATGTGTGATACATGTACACAAATGGTAGATTTACTTGCCCAAGGACAAATACTAATCAAACTTGTGATAAGAACTTCAGTGATACTTTATTTTGAAAGAAACTCTTGTGCATATATTTTGAGCATTGTGCATCGCAATAGCCATTCATCATTGGATTGGATCAGCAGATTATAATAGAAATCATACACAGGTACATGTACAAACGTATGGGAGAAATGCATTACATGTATGTGCAAAGGCTTCCCAAAAGTGGATAAGTTTCAGTGGAATGAGGAAATATTTGCAGAATGTTTCTTCTTTATTTTTCATTATAGACTTTCCTTACTTTATTATCAAAAGGAAAAAATAATTGGAGGTCATTAAAACAGTGGTCAGTATTTGAAATACAGCTAGCTTCAACACTTTATCTCTAGATATATGATTTTGTGCATGACCTTATTTTTACTTGGATGTGCTATGGGTATGTTTTATTTGTTCAACAAGGTATTGGACCTACAGCATTATATTCTGTGGTCGAAATTACAAATTCTTTGATTGATGATATCAGTGTTTTTTCTCTAAAATATACATTCGTACATAAAGATGTGGCTTTTAAAAATGACTACGCAAATGGCATGATGAGTAAAACTGTGTTGTTCCTTGTAAAGACATGTACAGTGAAAGCTCTTTGTATATAACACTATATAGATATATTATGTTTGTGGAGCATTATTTTTTATACCAGATCATTTTAGATGTACAAATCCTTCAAGAGCTATATAGTTGTTTATTGATAATGTTTCTTCAACTGTTGTTTCATTCCTCTTGTTTGCTTTCTGAATGTGTTTCAATAGGCAGGTGGTGGGTAGTGTTGATTTCATTCATTGGATATTTCTAATGGGTGTTAGGCTAAGAATCCTGATTTCATTTTAAAGGGTACCAATCACCTGAAAAAATAATTTGTGTACAGCTAGAAAGTATAAAATCAACCTCAAAGAACTTTGTATGGTATTCTGTAGGTCAACAGTTAATGAGTATGAAGGAAATAAAGGATAACATGAAAATGCTCGCGCGGAATCGAACTCTGAGTTTGGTTCCGCGCGAGCCTTTATCTTGGCGAGCGTGTACGGGTGCATCAAGAAGTCTACTCATGAGTTGCTTTTACGCTTATAGAGAGTGTAATTAAAATTGCAATATCTCTTTATAGAATTAATATTTGAAGCCCATATTTTGAATATAGTATAACGGCATGAAACGTCTTAACATACAGAGCAAAATTATACTATACGATCGACTGCGATCCCGTTTTGGAAATAAATCATATTGGCATTAAATATAGGCATTTTAACAAATAAGATCTACCCGATTCAAGTTCTGAACAATAATATGAATACATAGGATACCTGGAATAAGAGCCAAATCAGTTTCAAATCGTGGACAATCATAGGACTTCTCTGAAGTCACTACGACTCAGAGCCGATTTGACCTTTCCTCCCACTAGAAAGCTCGTAATAGGCAGTATTTTCGATTTTACTATCTATATGACTACTCAGAACCTCACTCAAAAATATTTTGTGTGTATAAATGTTTATATCGAAATGTGTTTAAATTTTTATATCAAATGCTATTACATTTTCTTCTAAAATCAGATCGCAGACTGATCTTATAGTGTGCAGTGGGCATAACCCTTTGAATGCCAGTTTAATGCAGTGTAGACTTATAGAGATGCATTGTAAGAAAACGGTATTGTAGATTTTAAGTCATTCAGAACTATGTTATTGGTTGTTAAGATTAACAAATTGTGAAGAAAGTCAGAAAAAGTTGCTGGAAACCAAAAGTCATTTTGAAGCACCAAAGTGGTATAGCTGATGACCATTCATAGTTTGGAGGAGTGATTCCTATTTTGGGGCCTTCACACTAATGTTCCAAAATTTTTGATTCCCCTTTTTTCTGCAGTTATCAGTATAAAAATATATTCCTAAGTTTTTGTTGAGAAATTCCTAATTTTTGCTTTGGAAGGTTGACAGGTAAGATGTCGTGCATTATAATAACACAGGAAATATTTTTAAAATAAAGAATATAATTTTCACAATAAAATTTGTCAAATGGGCCTTTCTATCTACAGAAGAAGTAGCTTGAATTACGTAACACTCGGAAAAGCATTATATTCTCACTTGGAAAGAACAAGAAATTATACGTAATATAGTATATTTTATGTACTGCATTCGATATAATCTAGAATCTTAACTTTAATATAAGATATTGAGTATTTTAACAGTTAGCCAATGATCCAAATGAGTAAAAAAAAAAGTGAAGAAAGATATATTCTTGTACATTATAACTTCATGGGCATCTGTATTTATTTGAAAAAAATTAATGTCATCTATATTTGTATTCTGTGTATGAATTACTTTTTGATGATAATTAAGTTTGAATAAATGACTGGTATTATTGTACATATGTATATGCATATACATATCTTACACATAATCACAATTATGAAACTGTAAAACACGTAGAGCAAACAATATACAAACCATTCTGGAATCATTCTGTAGCCTGTAAAATGCCTGTTGTAAAGTTCATATATATATATGCAAGTATTTATATTTGGTGTACTCTTGTTCTTCTAGAATTATTATGCAATTGCCTCTTTCACATTTTCTGCTATGTGCAAAATCTTACGAGCAATGAAAAATACATGTATTTCCATTGCATTTTTTCCTGTATGACGTGTTGTCTTATTTTGGAATATATTATTTGCTAGAGAAGTCTAGGCATATTTTGTTGTGATGCCTAATTCCTAATGTTGTGCCAAAGATGAGAGGGCACATTGATGATGTTTTTATCAGAGTCATTGCTCAATACACAGAGTTTGGCTTCAATGCTGTAACAATGTGGTGCATATTTTTATGTCACTGTATGTGTATGCGTAATATAGCAACAGATCAGTGTTAGTGAGGTTAACAGTTTTGTGCATATTTTACATTGTTTACATTGTTCCTGCCATAGGAATATGCACAACTTTTTTACCCTAACTGAAACCAGGCAAAAATATGTGAAATTCAAAAGATCAGAGCCAGCTAAGCTGCTATGCACCGAATTAAGCCAGATCGGTTTCATTCAGTGTCATGATAAATTTCGCATTTTCATTTTGTTTGCTTGCCCAGTATAGCAACAGGCGCAACTTTGTTACCTTTGCTAAAACCGAAATGGCCAAACTCGGTGTACAGATGTCTGGGGGTTTTCAGGGCCATCTTTACACAGAATTTGGCCAACTCAGTAAGGTATTAGTAACTATAACACAGCTTATCTTGTGCTGCTTAACGTAATACAAGTTGGCCAAACTCTGTGTAGAGAGGACTCTACTTTTTATTTTACCTCATGAACTTCAGAACCTGTGAGCTTATGTCAGGCTTAAAAAGTAATTTTGATTTCTTCTAAAATCTAACTGAAATTCAAAAAAGACTGTCCCAAGGACATTCACTTCAATTGGTCATGTAGTAAATGGGAATGGATTTTTGGTTAGTTTTAACCAACAAATTTTAACAGAATTTTAGAAATTTCCGAGAATCAAATAATCACTTAGGGTACTAATTTTCATTTTGACATGCTTGTGAACGTAGTTGAATTGTATATTTATTCATCTTAGAATGTAATAAAAACATCCCTAAAATTTAAAGAGCAACAATTACCATTCTGTAATGAACAACATGGAAGAAGTATTGTTGACTTTCAGTAAGAATTATATTTCTAGAGCAAGAGCAATAATCATAACTGGAGAGTAATTTCATCCCCACCACAAAATATTGCTTCCATAATTCTTCTGATTGACTTTTCAACTTGATTTTCAAAAGTTAGATAGTACCAGTCCTTTATTAAAAGCACAAACATGGATATGCACATATGCGCAAAGTACCAGACTGTAGTCCTGACGGACTAAATTTCAACATTTTTCTTTCCTATTTGGCGATTTTACATGTTATGTTCAAATTTAGTGGGCAGATGTCATTTGTAAATTCATTGTTTGGTGTAAATTGGTTTGGCGCTAAAAAGTTTTTTACTCATCACTACTAGAGTTCAATAGGCTCTAAATATTTTTTTACTAATTTTTACTACATTTGCAGGTTAAAGCATGTGGGTGATTTAGATGTTCTTGGAGGGTCACAATGGGGACAACATACAAGTAGTCTGGTTTTTTAATATTTTCATATTTATTTCATATTTATTTCCTCTATTATTTTGTGATGATATTCATTGAAAGTAATCTGTGTTTTAAAATAGAATATGATATTTTTAATCACATATTAATTTTGTGATAATTTTGTGATAATATTCACTCCTTTTATTCTCCTTTTCATTCTCCTCTTTCCTTTTCTGTTAACTCTTTCTCTTTCCTTATCACTGGGGATCACAATTCAGCTTGGGACTGCCCTTTTCTGATCAACAGCTGTTCGATCTGACCAAAAATTCATTGTAGGGCGCTCAAGCCAGATTACTGAAAAGTTTGTCCAGGGGGGGGGAGGGGATGAAAACCTGCATAATCTCCTCATTATTAACCTACCATACAACAATGTTCCATAAAAGGTTTTCCCCATTTCTCTCTTGTGCAACAGATACATAGATACATATTTTCCCCTTCTTTCTCTGCTTTCTCCCTTCAGATTGAAGATGTTGGCAATATACATTGTTACCTGTATGCATTTATTGAATGCCTACATGTTTGCATTTTGCATGTTCAAGTCAATTGTATTTAAAGATGTATCGGCAAGTGCAGACTTTTTTTTCCTTTTTTTTTTTTACTTCAAGTAACGAAAGAATCAATGCTCGCAATGTTAACCCATTTAAATTAAATGTGTATAATAACAAAAAAAGTGATTTTTAGTCTTTTTGATTATGTGTTTCGAGGATCAGTTGTTTTTTCTTTTCCATAAAGCCTCATTCACGTGACAGGATAAGTGCCTCAAAAGATAAAAACTACTGTGGGAAAACAAAACATTCCATGCGTAAATGAATTGAAAGTGTAGGTGAAAAATAGTGTTTGCAACTCAGAACCTAGGCATTACTGTATTATAAGATTATGAAAGTGGAAGCGCACTACACTTTTGTCACGTTATACCGTGTTCATATTCACTGCCAAAGCGTGCTAGATCCGCTTCTATGAGACCTGATAGCTTTCATATTACAGCAGCAAGACTGCATCGCATCTACTATGCGCATTTGTTTCCATGGTGTCTGCTCCCCCCCCTGCCCATTCCCGCACTATTCATAAGGTGCTTTGTTTTGTTCTTCTGACTCTTTACTTTCTATCTTTCTATCTTTCTTTATGATATTCTTTGTTTTTATCCTTGTTATCTTTTATCTTGATATTGTTTTTTTACTATCTTTCCTTATGTTACTGTTTTTCCCCCTTTTATCTTCTCTTAATTCCTTATGTTGTTTTTTGTTTTATCCTTCTTTTTTTCTTTCTATCTTTATGTTATTCCTTGTTTTCCTTCTATCTTCTTTTCTTTCTGTCTATACTTACGTTATTCTTTGTTTAATCCTTTTTTTCTCTTTCCCTATGTTATTCTTTGTTTTTCCTTCTATCTTCTCTTTCTATCATTCCTTATGTTATTCTTTGTTTTTCCTTCTATCTTCTTTTTCTATCTTTCATTATGTTCTTTGTTTTTATCCTTCTATCTTCTTCTCTATCTGTCATTATGTTATTCTTTGTTTTTTATCCTTTCATCATTTCCTTTATCTATCTCTTTATGTTATTCTTTGTTTTTATTCTTCATCTTAATTCTCTATCTTTCCTTATGCATGCTGGTCGGCTTCAACTAGTGCGGATAGTGATCATATTATTTACGAGTCAACCAACTTCCGGTCAGGGCTTAGTCGGGACTTAACCCTGCTCGAGAAGTTGGCTTTTACTGAAGCGGATAGCTTTCATATTAATATAAACATGAAAGCTAATTACTATAGCTTTGGTATCACGGCTTAGTCACGGCTAAGTCTGGACTAAGACCACTTCTACCCCTAATATGAAAAGGATATTAGTGTATTTTGCTGGCAGAAGTTTTTTTGAGGTAGTTTACCACTATGGGTGTGAACAAGGCTTTATTGAGCAAGAGAAAGAATATGTTGTTGTTGAGAGAATATGAGATGTAGAGGGAGAGATAGAGAGGGGGCCTCAGGTTCAGAGTGCAGAGAATGATATATCCAGGGAGATAACTCCCATTTCACTGATATATCCATCCATTAAGAAAAAAAAATTCTGTCAAAAGAGGGAATTCCCCCCAATATAAATGTGTCTAAATTAGGTATGTTAATTCCCATTCAACTTCTAGGTTTAGCCCTATTTCTTGTTGAACTAAAACCAATACCGCTACCATTTCTCCCCCCCCCCCCCCAAAAAAAAAAAATAAAATAAAATAAAATTTAAAAAAATAATAAATAAATAAAATATATGAATATAAATAAAAGAATAAATAAGTAAATAAATAAGTAAATGAATAAAATAAAAAATAAAAATAAAATAGAATAAATGAATAAATAAATAAATAAAATGAAATGAAATTTTAAAAAA
This sequence comes from Heliocidaris tuberculata, assembly GCA_025618425.1. Taxonomy (NCBI): domain Eukaryota; kingdom Metazoa; phylum Echinodermata; class Echinoidea; order Camarodonta; family Echinometridae; genus Heliocidaris; species Heliocidaris tuberculata. The sequence continues at coordinate 35,574,002 of CM046844.1, forward strand.
ACAAAATTAATACAAAAAAATTAAATAAATGATTAGATAAAATAATTAGAAAATCTTGGATTAAAAAGGTATCTGGAAAAGTACAAGAACTTCTAGCTCTTTTTGTTTTGTTTCTTCATTGTTGATTTTTCTATTGATTTTTTTCTTCTTCTTCTTCTTCTTCTTCTTCTTTTCTTCTTCTTCTTCTTCTTCTTCTTCTTCTTCTTCTTCTTCTTCTTCTTCTTCTTCTTCTTCTTCTTCTTCTTCTTCTTCTTCTTCTTCTTCTTCTTCTTCTTCTTCTTCTTCTTCTTCTTCTTCTTCTTCTTCTTCTTCTTCTTCTTCTTCTTCTTCTTCTTCTTCTTCTTCTTCTTCTTCTTCTTTCTTCTTCTTCTTCTTCTTTCTTCTTCTTCTTCTTCTTCTTCTTCTTCTTCTTCTTCTTCTTCTTCTTCTTCTTCTTCTTCTTCTTCTTCTTCTTCTTCTTCTTCTTCTTCTTCTTCTTCTTCTTCTTCTTCTTCTTCTTCTTCTTCTTCTTCTTCTTCTTCTTCTTCTTCTTCTTCTTCTTCTTCTTTCTTCTTCTTCTTTCTTCTTCTTCTTCTTCTTCTTCTTCTTCTCTTCTTCTTCTTTCTTCTTCTTCTTCTTCTTCTTCTTCTTCTTCTTCTTCTTCTTCTTCTTCTTCTTCTTCTTCTTCTTCTTTCTTCTTCTTCTTCTTCTTCTTCTTCTTCTTCTTCTTCTTCTTCTTCTTCTTCTTCTTCTTCTTCTTCTTCTTCTTCTTCTTCTTCTTCTTCTTCTTCTTCTTCTTCTTCTTCTTCTTCTTCTTCTTCTTCTTCTTCTTCTTCTTCTTCTTCTTCTTCTTCTTCTTTTTGTGGATATTTGATGTGAATTATTACAAGCTGGAAGTCAGACTAGACCCTACGAGTGTCTGCTTGAAAATACGGAATTCAAGAAGAAACTAATAAAGCAATGGTGCTTTGGACAAAATGTATGAAAATCTAGCATTAATAGCGTCAACGGCTCTGATTGTGAGATATTTACCGAAGCTTCGACAATGGAAACTTCCAATCCATGTTGGTGGATACGTTAAACCCGGATTTGAAGATGTCAAGGAGACGTTCAGGTGAGCTCAGTCCCACACGCTCAAAAATATGATGTAAATCCTCCACCTATTAATTTTGTTTTTCAACGTTTGCATTTGTAAAATTTTATGTTGCTAGCTAGCACTAGCCCTACGGCTTAACCATGTCGGGATGCTACGAGCAGAGAAAATTTTGTAAGAAGGATTTTTTTTTTTTTGGGGGGGGGGGGCATTACATTTACAGTCACAGTGGTCGAGGATACATCACTTATACAACTAGAAGCTTATCTGAAGATAACCTTGTACTCCAGACTAGCTTTTACGGGTGAACCACTTATACATGTACAAGCTTATCTGAAGATAACCTTGTACTCCAGACTAGCTTTTATGGCTGAATAGGCTTCAATAGCTTTTGTGTGTAACAGCGGGCCTTTTTCCAGTCTAGACAATTCATACATGAGAGGAAAATAATTATTCAAAATTTCATTTTCAATTCTGAATCCCCAAATTTGTGGCACAGTAAGAGTTGAAGAGTCCCTGAATCAGGTAATCTAGCAAATTTAAGAAGATTAGATCTTGCTTAGAGCAATTTTATTGTCTGTTTTTGACTGCTGCAACAGTGAATGTTGGACACAGTCCCACATAGGCAAGGGCCTATGAGTTCACTCATCGATCTCTACCACGTGGAAATAACATGGTATGCATGGTTCTATGTGAGCAGTTGATGAGGCCGCATGCACAACCAGAGTAAGGAGCCCTACACTCAAACACAGTACGTGGGAAAACGTCTGCTGTGTACCATTTCAAAGTACTCCTATGCAAAAGATGCATGATTTAATTTTTAATTTTAAAAAAGACATTGTACAGATTGCCACATTAAATCACCTCTAGATTTTGTAAGGATAAACTTCTTTTGCCTGTTTGTGCAGTTAATTTGTGAAAAAGACTTCACAGTGCTGAATTATTTGATTCTAAAAATTCATAAAATTGTATTGGAACAGTATAGCGGCAGCGTTTTTCTGTGAGCCCAAACATGGCGACCGGTCGCATCAAACGTAGAGGGCGTTGCTTTATCCACTGTTGGAGATCGATGGTGTCACCTTATCAACAATCTTGACCAACACTGTGCATCATCTTCATTATTTTAGATAACATGAAGGTAATTCCATGAAAATGTCCACTTTTGGTGAAAAAACAAAGTTTATTTTGAACATTTTCCTTCTATGTCACTTGAATATGCATGATTTGAACTTTATGGAACAATATTCAGTTTTTTAATTTTTTGAATATTTTGACCCAAAATGGCCATTTTTTAACCCAAAAATGAAATTACACATTTTTATGGTAAAATATGGTTAATTACATATTGAGTCATTTTTAGAAATTTCATCTGTTATAATAATAAAGACAGCCAAATCTAGTTAGGACTAAGGGGAATTTTATGTCTATATACAAAAATTTTAGAAATATTAATATTCTTCTGATTTAATGGAGGTCAAAGGTCAAATGGATTTTTGTCCCGTCTGTCATGTTTTTTAAGGTACCTTTTGCATTTACAATAAATTAGACCATTGTTTTTTAATAAAATTTTGCAGTCTTGCTCTTTGGTAGGGGGGAAATTCATTTCTACTGCTAACTTGGCAGAATTTTAATTTTATGAAGATAATTATGATTGATAAAGTAATGTCCCGTCTGTCACGTTTGGCATCTACAGCAAAAATATGTATGGATGGGACTACATGAAAATTTTCCGATGGATGAAAATTAAAATCCTTTTGCTATTATGTTTCATGATATTAAAGATGACCCTTTAACCCCTTTAGAACATGAGAATAAGGTATTTAATGCTGGAAATTTGACTGTCTTTAAAAATTCTATTTTGTGTACAATCTCAATGTGTCCCGTCTGTCACGTTTTTATTGTCCCGTCTGTCACGCTCACTTTTTGGCATTTTCCTCCAAAAGTAAGATGAAATTTCAAATGTATACTAGCAGGTTTCAAAAAGGTACCGACAAGTGATAACATGAATACACATATTTTGTTTCAAGATTTTCCAGTGAGGAGAGCTTAGTCCAAAAGTATCGAAGCAGAAATGGCTTGGTAAATTCATGTCCCGTCTGTCACGCTGAACTTGAAGCCCCACCCACAATTTGTGGGCAGGGCTTGAAAAAAAAATTTCCCCCCATTTTATTGACCAAACCCTATAGATCACATCTCTACATCAAATTAAGCATCACTTTTAAATGAAATATGAAATATCAAATAAAAACATAAAAATGTGAGGGTTGGATGTCCCGTCTGTCACGCTGGAATTACCCATGAATGATGTAGAAGATCTTAGTGCTGTTTTACAAAATCCATAAGTCATTTTATTGTGTTCATCTTGGCAGGAGAAACTTTGAGAAAGGACCAGAACTAAGAAAGAGCGGCTCTGGATTTGCAGTATATCATAAAGGAGAAAAAGTAGTCGACATCTATGGAGGTTATGCTGATGCTGATATTAGACAGTTATGGAGAGAAAATACCCTATCTCTTGTTTATTCTACATCAAAAGGTATGTCGCAAGGTATTCTCTGTCAATAAAAGGATGTAGTGCTTAATTCATACAATTTTGTTTATTTTGTTGTTTTCATATAAAATTTCACAGCTTATTCTATCTAGCTTTTGTCATTCATTTTTAGAATTCAACACATTAGAGCTATCTTTTCACCAGCCATATAATTTTGCTTCCCATGTTTGATTTTGTTCATTATATTTTGTTGTTTGTTTTGTTGTTTTGCATGTTTGTCTTTTTGTTGTTCATGTTTTGTTTGTCCTTTTTTTTTTTGTCTTTGGTCAAAAGTTCAATAGTTCCCTTGAGTAACAGTCTGTAACCCTCAATTGTTTTTATTTTGCAGTGATAGGAGCGATATGTATTGCCAAGCTTGTTGATGAAGGTGTGTTAGACTACCAGAGACCTGTGGCTGACTACTGGCCTGAGTTTGGACAGAATGGCAAGGACAGAATCACTGTACAGCAACTCATGGAACATAAGGTCTATTCCAGTATTTCATTGAGTAACTTTACTTAATGGGCCGTAGTAGATTCATGGTGTAAGTGGAGTCCTTACTAATTAAAAGGCCCACTCATTCCTCATCACTTCATATGTCTGTAAGCTCAGAATGTTTACAGACATTTTCTCTGTTAATACTGTTAATACTGTCTAGAATCATCTCTTTTGGCTGAATCATTTAGCTTGGGGGGGGGGGGGGGGGGGGGGGGGGGGGGGGGCACTCAAGTTTTATGTTGACGGGGGTGTGCCTCAGCCAACCCCCAAAATGGGGGTCTAAGGAACTGACTAGAAGCGAAAAACATAGGGTCTTTGGACCGGTGGATCTATACCCAGCTGAACGAAAAAAACATGGTCTAAGGAACTACGGTACTTAATGTGGGGATTCTATAGTGCATGCATTATGCAATTGTGCAGGCAAGTGAACGGATGTACGTACACGAGAGCTAGGGAACAGGGTGCGCCAGGGGTAACGGAGAGAGACGAGCGCTTTTGTTCCTGCTGGTTATCTTGAGAACGTGTGAGAAGGGTGAGAACGGCAGTTTATGGAAATTCGGGTATCTTGAGAACGGCGATCGGCCGTTGAAAAAGGGGGTTGTAAAAGCAGCACATACCCGTCTGTCCAATGTATTGAGTGCCCCCCCCCCCCCGGGCCATTTACTATGTTCTGTGACACTTTTTTTGTTGATGTATTTAAGATTTAAGTGTATGTTACCCATGAAGTTTAGCATGCATACTTTCATGCAATCCTGTAAACTCTCTCAACTTAAGTGATTTTTTTACGCAGTTTCTTGCTGTGTAGCTGACTGGCCTTGAAATACACTGTCCAGAGCAAAGATAAATCACATTGTATACATGGAATCCCAATGGAGTATTCTTTGATCTTTGAACAGAGATTCCGAGTACACATTCATTAAAGGGCCTATTAGTTAAAGATAAAGTTGAGTTCTGGTCATGAGATTGTATTGCTAAAGAACCTGTCTCAAAGCAATAGAGAAAGGTTGATTAAATAGTACATAAGAATTAGTGTATGTTGTAAGGTTTTGGAATCACCAAAATGATAGGAAATTGACTTAATCCTGCTGAGAGTCACATGCACTGCACACAGAAATGTGTATATGGGACTACACACAAATGTTTGGCCCGAACATTTCAGCTGTTTCTTGTCATATGTGAGGGCATTTGAAGAGCAATCCTTTTCAGGGGACATTTCTACTATGATAAGCTTCCAAACTAACATAAAAAGAATGAGAAATCTCACAAATTATTTTTCAGCTTTCCCAGAACTCAACGTTCCCTTTAAGATTAGTTTGATTTTAATTATAGTGAAAAGTCAGATACTGATAAAGGACATGATTTCACCAATCCCAAGTCAGATTTTTCCTTGCTGATATACTTCTTGATGTAATGTATATGTTGCAAATGAGCTGTCCTTCTTTACTGATCCTTTCAACTCAGGCAGGTCTTCCTCTGTCCCCTGAGCCGTTCACATATGACTTACTACGAGACAGTGCCAAACTTGGTGCCCTGTTTGCTGCTGCTTCACCTTCTTGGGAGCCAGGCACCGCTCATGGTTACCACAGTGTCTCCATAGGCCCTCTTACAAGTGAGCTACTCAGGAGAGTAGATCAGAAGGGAAGAACGCTGGGCAAATTCTTTGATGAGGAGATTGCTAAACCATTTGGTGAGTGGCATCAGTTAGGAATTCACGAATTTACATTGTTCAGGGGTGTTTTGTGAGTTGCGATTTTCGTTTCATATGCCCCAAAAGGCTTTCATTGTCTGTTACATTATCTCTCTTTCTCTTTCACTCACACTCTTAGAGTGAGAGTGAGTAACTCACACTCTTAGAGTGAGAGTGAGTAACTCACACTCTTAGAGTGAGAGTGAGTAACTCACTCTTAGAGTGAGAGTGAGTAAAAAGGAAAGAGAGATAACGTAACAGACAACAGACAATCTCCGCCCCCCCCCCCCCCTCTCTCTCTCTCTCCCTTGCTCTTCTCTTTCTCTCTCTCTCATTCTATTGTATTTTGTAATAACAATATATTCATCTGTGATCTTGTAGGTATAGATTTCTTCATCGGTCTTCCATTGGAGGAGAACCACCGTACAGCCAAGCTGATCAGTGCAGATCCTGGTCCTCTCGTAACATTCCGGTCTCTGAAGAGCTCTAGGAACAGGACTGCTATGGCAGGGACCATGAGGGACATGTCGTATGCTACAAGACTGGTCCAGAATGGAGGAGAATTAAAGGATGTAAGTAATCACTAGCAGGAGCATTACTACATTTGGGAGGGGAGGGGGTGTGTGTCTTCTTTCCAAAAGATCTTGGTCCTGTTGTCACGTTCTGAAGAGTTCTAGGAACAGAATTCATGAGGGACATGACATATGTTAAGGGATTGGTCCAGAATGGAGAATTGTAGGATGTGAGCAATCTATAGTAAAGGCTTGGCTACAGGGGAAGGAGGGGGTGTTCCTACTTTAAAGGGCAATTCAACCTTTGTAATAGTTTGATTGATGTGAATGCAGAAAAAGCAGAGAAGCAGATTGGTGAAAGTTTGAACGAAATAGGACAAGCAATAAGAAAGTTATGATTTTTTAAAAAGTTTAAATCAGTATACATATATGGAATTTAAAATTGGCCGAATTGATACGATCTCTGATGTAGTGGCGGTCAATTCTCCCATTCGCTCCAACACAGTATGACTAAAATGTTAATATTTCAAAAAGTATAATTCAGTAGGATCTTTTTCTTTTTGGAGGACCTATAATAATTTGCTATCTACAATATATTTGGAGTACTGCACTGAAGGTAAAGGCGCTCAGGAGAAAACCAGAATATAATGATACTTATGTGTACAACAAATGGTAAAGTTGACTGTGAATACATCACAATCGATTCACCAAATTGCCAATTTGAGATTCGCATAGATGTAGTGATCTCACTTTTCAAACATTCATATCTTTCTTATTCCTTGTCTGATATCTTTCAATCTTTTACCATCCTGTTTCTTTTATTTTTCTCTTGTCACACAAGTCAGCTCTTGACAAAGGTTGGATTGTCCTTTAAAATATTCTGTAATACCCTAGTCACATCAACAAGAACGAAGCCAGACCAACAATAAACCCAACAAAAATTACAGAACAGCAAATAGCAAAGATTTTGTCAGTCATCAGTCAATTTGGAATTTATTTGGCTGTGTGACTTGGGTATATATGTTAGCAAATTTATTTTTGAAAAATTTGTTTATCACAGACTTTTGGAGACATTTCTTCTTTCTTATTCCTTGGCTATGAAGACCAGGCCCCAGTTTCTCGAAACCGTCATAAGTCTAAGTTCATGGGTTTTCTCATTTAGATGCGCGTGTTATTTCTTCAACACATGTTTCCATGGGATGTCCATGAACTTACATGTAGACTGGAGATGCAAAAGCTGTAGGTTCAAGTCCCAGCATAGCACTGATGACCCTTTTCAAGACTTTTATTTACATTTACCACTGTACACTCAGGTGTAGGAAATGAGTTCCTGGTATGAAGAACTTAATGAGCTGCTGTGAGCCTCTCAAATTTTTAGACCCAGCTAAAGGTGGGGTAGTATTGAAGCACCTTGAAGAATGCCAGTGCTTGGTGGATATTAGGGCTTTATAAGAAGTCATTATTGATATTACAATTATTGTTCTTTGCTTCATAGTTCTTCAGGACACAGAACAATCCAGAGTTCCGTTCTGTTGAAATTGCATCAGCAAATGGCTTTGGGACTGCAGAGGCTCTAGCAAAGGTAAGCCTATGTGTGAGAGTGATTTCTGGATAGCAGCCCAGGTGGACAATCATTCTAGGATCCTGGTTGGGTAGCAGGCCTCAAATTACCCAGCAGCCACCAGTCATTTAGCCGTAATGCCCTCCTAACTGGCTGAAATACCCCCCCCCCCCCACCCGCAATGATAAAGCCACGGTCTATATCACAAGACTTTGGCCATGCCGTTTTGCTATATTATAATATATTTTGGCTTTTGTGCCTCAGTGACTGACTGAAATGGCTTCCCCTCAAACAGAATATTTGAGGCCTCGGATAGTGCTTTCTGGAGAGGTAAACATTCACGGAGGTAGTTGTCTGGTTGGTGGTTATCCTATGTGGGGATTTAGAGTCATCCAAGGGTCATGGTATGCTTTACTTAAAGTGTACCAATCACCTAAAGAAATTATTTGTGTATCTAGAATGTACAAAATAAACATTAAAGGGGGTACCCAATGCTGAAACAATGTTAGTTCATTTAAAAGATCATGATTTTATTAGCAGAAAATCATCTGCCTTAAGTTTTTTTTAAATTCGTGTTGCCAGAAAAATCCCCGAAATATGGTAAGACTTCAGGATATTTTGGCCCCTCAGCTGTGTCCCAATTTCAGCTAGGTAACCACAATGACGTCAAAGTGGTTACCCAGGTTCGCGTATTGCAGATGTGTTGCGCGCTAGACTGTACAAAATGCATTACACCTTGCGCGCATTTTGCTATAATTGCGCGACAAGGTAACCACTTTGACGTCATTGTGGTTACCTAGCTGAAATTGGGACACAGCTGAGGGGCCAAAATATCCTGAAATCTTACCATATTTCGGGGATTTTCTGGCAACACGAATTTTAAAAAAAATTTAAGGCAGATGATTTTCTGCTAATAAAATCATGATCTTTTAAATGAACTAACATTGTTTCAGCATTGGGTACCCCCTTTAAAACACTCTACCTTGGGCTTCTATGGGTTAATGGAACCCAACTCAGATTTTGGTTCCGTGCAAGCCTTTATTCTATGCAAGCGCGTACAGATGTGTCGACTAGTCTCCTCACAAGTCACTGTATTGTTTATTAGGAGTGTTTTTCAACTTGCAATATCTCTTTATAGAAGAACATTTTAAGCTCATATTTTGAATATAGTATATCAATATAGAACCTGTAACATACAGAGCAAAATAATTTTAGTTATTGGTACACTGTAAGTTAATTATTTTCATTGTTCTGTGTGATTTATTATTCATTCATCTTTTTTATCATCAACAGTTGATGGGGATTCTAGCTGTTGGAGGCACAGACCCAACCACTCAGAAAACCCTTCTCTTAAAGAATAGAGTGGAATCTTTCTTGGAGTCTGAACCAGAAACTATAGACAAGGTTATCAAGCTACCCATCTCATGGAAGTATGGCATGGCAATAGATTACAGAGAGGTAAGACGATTCAGACGGTGTTTTCTCATTTGTTCCAATGTCATTTCATCTAGTATCCAACTTGTCATATCTCATTTCTTGTATATCCATATACATCTGTACCAAATCTATTATCCCAAACTGGGGGATGTTTCACAAAGAGTTAAGTTTGACTTAAAGTCATGTGTAAGTGCCAATGGGCATACGGTATTAAACGCGTAATCTCATTGGTAGATTACCCAATAGCACGCGTACCCTGAGCATGATCTGACCAGTGCGGTGATGTGTCATATACTGCATGCAACTAGGAATTTAAGTGGGACTTTAAGTCAAACTTAACTCTTTGTGAAACACCCCCAGGTCTAACATTTTGTCTGCACTCACTTTATCCATTATCCATGTATTATAATCATTGGACTGTCCAGTTTTCTCTTTAATCTAATTATCATTTGGTCTAATATAATAATTGGCTACCTATCGATTTGTCCACTGCATAATTGGCCTCATATGTTCAGGTCCACTTCAGCCCTTGTAATAGTACTTACCAAGTACGGTAGGTATTAAAGCAAACAGTTGTTATGCCAACTGGTAATTAGATTAAACGAATATTGGCCTAAGTTGACACTAGACCACC